>QNGE01002196.1:0-123249 GCA_008508345.1 Paragonimus westermani
ATGGAGAACAGTATAGTCTCATAAAGAAGCACCTTGGATTTGATATTCTGCTGGTAGTTCTCCCACGACAACTTTTCAAAACTTCTGGTAAAGTTACAGTAACATATGGACTAAACAGAAGTTGATTAGTGCACTCGCACCCCCACTTTTATGAATAACCGCAACATGTGAACTTAGTTTCTCCATTGTTAGAGCCTGCCAGTGTTGTCGAATTATTGCCACAGCCGGGCTTTCAACTGCCATCACGTTCCAATCAGAAAACCGGGATTTTTCCGACATAAACTGAACATCTTTTACAATTAGTGGCAGGTTTCATATGTCCATTAAAAAAAGTGGGTTGAGCAAACGAACCAAACATTACCTCCTAGGTTAAGCGGTTCAGGGAAGCAAACACATGGGTGAACTTCACAAAGATAATGCGCAACGGGCTGCTACAGCTATAGTTGTGACGTTCGACGAACACCGTACTGTTACGTGCTTGAACTCGAGATGGCTCTTCGAACACATGATACTTCACAACTTCGAACTGATCGGCATACTTGCTGTGATCAGTTAAGCTCAGACATAAGCCTTTGCTATTCGGTTGTTTGAAGCAACATCATTTGGTGGTCAGATATTTAAAATGTATACGAAACACGGGGAACACTAGACTCACCAATCCGGGTCATCACCTTCATCATTAATCTCAACAATCACAGCTATATACTGCCTACATGTTGTACCCTCTACTCATCCATAAACGATTTGAAATGAAGGGCGCTGTTACTTTTTGTGGGACTGTTTTCTGATCATAAATGGATTGTATTACATACAGTAAGAGCCGTTTACAAATTGGATTGCTACGAATCACATGCTCCTCTAGTAACTCATTGGCTTTCAACTCCCCAATTCTTCATCAGATGGTCCGGGGTAAAGCAACTAGTCGATCGATTGCCTATAGTGATGTGTTATCCACAGTTGTGAAACCAACATTTCCCGTCCATATAATTAAGCTTCCAAATTGCCCATATCGACGCCTCCTGATTTTTGGCTACGGGTTTGTTTTATGGGAGCAATGACAATTGTCTATACAATGAACTGTTGACTATCACGCTCCACACCTTCCGGTTTTGTCTGAGTGTTATTTCTAATTCAAACCCTCGTCTTTAGTAATTGTTAGCCTCCCCGTAAGAGTCGACCAGAGCGTTCAAACTGTGTATCATGACGTATTCTTCCTATGTACGCCAGTTTGGACATATCCAGAGAGTTCAATTCTGCTTACTTATCTGACTCATATTCCACTGCCTTTAAACCATAAGTAATTCATACTGGCTTCACTCCATGGGTCCAATAAAGCCTTCTCATATCACTTTTAAATGCCTTGTTATCTGTTCCGCCGTCCGTACAACTGGTTTTCTTTTTCGGACCTGCTAAAACTGCTGGGTGTAACCTTGAGGGTCTTTTTTCCTTTTTTAGCTTCCCAATAATTTCTTCCACTTTAATGCCATATTATTAGCAAACCACTGTTCTTCTGGATTGCAGTAAATCAACTTTTTCTACGCTACTGCTGACAGGTTTTAGATAACTGCATACTTATTGCCGGAACGGTTGGCGTTTGTAGAGTTGAATACCGATTGTCTCAACTGTTGTTGCGTCTTAATGTTTACAGGGCTGTTTGATACGTCAGAAACTCTTGAGTGAACGGCGTTCACCCTTTCATTTTAGTCTTCTTCCTTGAGTTCAACAGCCGCCTAGCATCCAGCCTTCTTTGCTCATCAGCTGAGCTATGATAAAATGGCATACAACCACATAAAAACGGTTTTAACCGATTTGTGTTCCTTGTCACATTCATCCCTTTGCGATACCCTAATGATCTATATCATTATATCATATCTTATGAGTAGTTGCCAGAGTCCGACCCCCTATTTTGTACGAGCTATGTCATACACAGCTAGGGTTGTGCCGTTTGTCATCAGTAACCAGCAACTTTCTAGCAAGGAAGTGTTACTGATAATTAGCAAATGGGTTGAGAATAGCGCTACGTTACGAGCAATTTATAATACTCCACATTTCAACCACCTAGGGTGGTCCTCTTTAAGAGTACTGTAATCGAAATCACATAAACAGAAGAACCTGCATTTGTTTCATCCACGTTTATATGGAATTGACTGGTTTCAGGGAGCATAAGCAGATAGTGTGTTTTTGTTGAACAAAGTCTTGTCCTCGTATGTTGAACTTACGCATCTGTGAATAAATACTAAGGAATTACCACTTTTGTGAGAGTGCTTAGTAAACTTACTAAGCTGATTATTCTAAGTCGTAGTAACAGTAATGGTGACAATACATGGAGATAACATAATAATACATGCAACCCAGTATTTCATGCATCCGGCAAGCACTGTTGCTTTGGTGACTTTCAAACCTGATTTATCCTCTCTATCGACAATAACAGCGAGTTACTCAGTAATCAAAGAGTTAATCAGAGAGGTAGCCCATCGGTCAAATTATAAGCAGGAAAACGTTCCGTTTCATTTTAACTGTTCAACTTGACAATCATTCAAACTTTCATGATGATATACGATTTAGGTTACTTCTTAGGAAATGATAAAGGATTGTCCATCCGTAGATATTTATCAAGTACACCGCTCATGTTGGTCTGCGTTCATCGTTTGACTGAAAACTAACACGGCAAGCAGTAAATAAATCCAGAACGTTAATGGGAAAGTTACGGTAGAAAATTGTCTCCTTTGGCAATTCCTCTGAGACCTATTCTTACGGTGTATACGTAGCAAGAAAACAGTAACACGGGTCCTTGCTGATTCAGGAATGTCAATGAATGGCATTCTAGTTCATGTGGTTGGGTAGCATCACACACAGTAGTTGATGTGAAATTACTGTTCGCAGATTTCATGATTGCAAGGGATATATATATATTTATACGGATAAAAATCCTATGTCAACTATTTTCGACTGAATCTTAAGTCGAAATGTCTGGTTGTAACCGTCTTTTTCATGAATTACATTCGGGTCTTGGTAAGTGTGCAGCGTACGTGAAGTACTTTGTATAAATACTTGAAGGTTTTACCAGTCGTGAAATAGGGGTTGGTACGGAACGAATGTGTTCCCATGAGCACACCAGTTGGACTGTTCTTCAGCGTTCTGCTTGACAACAGTAAGTAAATATATGTTGATTGAAAGCTACAGTAACTAAGGCATCCATGCCGGCTTGCCCTCATGTTTAGTTATCATCCATACAACACCGTCACAGTCGGTAAACGCGTTTGCAGACTAAAGGTCCATATGATATCCAAAAGCTCGGTTCCAAGCGCCGAATCAGTGTGAACAAACGCTGTAGGCGCTTTTTTGCTTGTAGATCAGTACACTAGAATTTAAAGTTCACATTTACGTCTAATTTGAGATCGCTGTTTGGACGCAAAACTATATGAAAATACAGTATGTCCACCCACAACATGTTTCACACACACAACTACATTGTTAAGATTATTTGACAGCAAGAAAATTTACAGCTGAGCAAAAGTGACAAACATCATAAAATGAGTGAGCTGTCTGTAATGAGATTTTATTGCAGCAGTTTCCTTACTGAGGAACATACGGTAAATAAAAGTTCAATTGTGATCTGTTGAGACCGGAACTGAGTTTATTCAGAAGTAACCAATCATAATAACCAATTCGTTTATGAGAATTGTTCATTAAATCTGTCCAATGTATGTCGGATTCCAGCAATTCGATTGCGTGTATGGAGGTTCTGGTAAACAATAAGGGTCTAGTCGGTCCAGATGCATCACGACTGCCACGCAGTGCATACTGTCAATATGAATATCGTTGCTTCTTTAAAAATGTATTGATCCCTAATAAAATTAGCTCACTTATTGTCGCTCAGATCTCCGGAGTTCTGATCCGTGCAATATCACGGGAACACAAAATAAACCAGAAATCATTCAGTTTGAACTACGAAACGTAATGGTTTCTTTTGGTTGCCCCAGAGGAAATCATTAACACAGTCTACTGCCGAGTAGCTAATCATATTTGTTCGCTTATATAAAGCTCAAATGTGAGAAAGCTGTGATTCGACTAGACTAGGACAAGTGATAAAAAGGGACTACTCAAATATAACAAGCTCTGTAAGAGCGAAGTATCAAAGCAGTGCCAGAGTGACATAAATTATTCGCGGCCATGATACGTAACTGACGCGTTGGTTTGGGAAAATCAGTAACTCAATCCAGAGCTCTTGACTACATTGCAGTCTGTCTTCGGTAGACCATCTGAAGGGCACTTAGTTGTATACCCTGCCTCATACTCAAACGGCCGGTCAGCATTACCCATGTAGCACTCTCCAGTAGTGCGGTTATTGTTCTGCAGTGTACAGGTAGTGAAAATTGCAAACAACATCACTTATATAAACTCGCCATCAACTTCAACTCTTTAAGACAGTCATCGGCCAGTGGCACTTATGGCCGTGATCTCAGCATGGCAAGCGACACTTACCAGTGTTTCATTGCCAGCACCCATGCTGAAAGCAAACTCATCCCTCAAATCTCGACGAATTTTGTATATTCATTAGTTTACCATAGCTGGCCAGGGTATAAATGTCCGGTTTAATCCTGGATCACCATGAACCTTGGCAACGGTTCTGTCACCATTTCAGAATGGTTTTTACCGCAAATTTCCTTATTTTTGAAACAAATGCATGTTTAAAGCGGGTTTCAGAATCAGTCACAACCATGGCAAAATCACAAAACCTGACAAATTGAGAGGAATAGGTGAAATAGAGATTCTTTTCCATTCAGAAAGCCCAGTAAACTTTTAAATGTTATTTCTTTTGGTATTAATGCAGTTCGGTAAAATCAGATAAATTGCGGATGTTTTCGGTTACTCATGAGTGGTAGGGGACTTTGGTTTTCAAATCCATCATCTCCACAAGTGATCGCAGCTTCCACATTCCCATAGAATTTCCAGTCAGCCTTCCAAAAATAAGCAATAGACAGGAGTTCCACCTTTTTTAGAGCTCGTCACTAGTTCGTATTCTTGCTAGAGCCGAGGCCAGAACTAATCGGCTACATGGTTGACCACTGAACCACTGAATGCACGCTAAGCACGGCCGAATAATCATATATGAAGGCTAAACCAGTTTCGGTGGTGAATACTTATCTGACTGCCCAATCATCTTGGGAGTAGACATACCAGCTGTTCTGTCAACTCCATTCGAATTTCTTTTTTTAGAAATAATTGAAAGGCGCTGACAACCTCTGTTATATTACAACTGAAATTACCTACTTAACCAAAGACTATCGTTACTGCCTAGTCAAGTCTGACCTCTAAAATGAACAGTATGTCTCAAGAGGGTTGTTTCAGAATGGCTGGAAGCAGAATGTTGGAGGTAGTATTTGTTGACGTCGACAACCTTTTCTGCAGAAAATGTTTTATTCTGAAATAGATTGCTACCAACGGTTTGAATCCTCTTCACAAATCCTATCACCCGCAATTCCGTTGATTGTGGAAGTGTTACATAAAGTAATCAAGTGATGGCTGAGTGAAAACCTGTAACAAATAATCTCCTGGCATAGCATGAAATGCAGATTCATGAAAGTACGCCAACTAACCCGTGGATACAGGTCACACAAGTTCCATAGATCTTTTTCCTTAATTTATCACTGACTCGAATGACGTGTCCACTAACACTTTGAAGTCCACTGAGCAAGTCGAAAAGCTTTTCTGTCCACACTTTTGACTATTCTGGTTTCTTGAAGGTTACATTGTGTTTACTGTTGTTAACCATAAAAACGGTGGCTCTGAAAACTACTATTTTGATAGAGTCTAGCGCGGACGACGAAATTCTGAAACATTTGCTATTGCACATAAGGATAGGGTTGTTTTTTAAAACATTCTGCAACAGACGTCTCTCCATCCTGTCATGAACTGAATGACTTATTCATTATTGAGCTCCAAAAAACACACCACATGCTTTTCTGTTCAGTTGTATTTGAAAAAGTATATTGAGTTTGATTTACAAGCTGCACGTGTTCAAATGTAACATCATCTGAATATTTGTTGCATTGCACAAGCCTCATTTTTGTGAACAAGCTTTTCAAATGACGACATTAAATTTGATCGTGGTGATCGACATGAAAACATATCCACAAGAATCAATGATTCTCCGACGAATCAAAATACCAACTGTGCGAACTACCTACTCAGAAACATAATCGACATTTTGTCTTAAAACAGGATGCCTTCAAGATGAAACACAATTAAACCTTAAGTTAACGTTTGCAATTGTAGAAAAAGTCACTGCTAGCCGGATATGGTTTGGGAGGTCGAGTATGTGATAAATGCTTTCTTGACAACACACATGTGTAACAGAAATATTTGATGATTGCTTCTTCTGCCAACCGAATATTTGATGAAACTTCACACACATGAAAGTGATGATCGGTGACTTCCAAGCGATTTTAAGTTTGATAAGGATCTGCTGACTTTCTGTGAATCATCTACATACATCACGTTCACCTCTGAGCGGACGTGGATACTGTTGAATGAACTGATAGTTTCAAGCGATCTGTTTTAATTGTTTTCCTATTGCTCGTTAACTGATCTTCCGAATTTCCACCTACGATCAGAACGAGGATGTCAGATGGAGCGTTTTAAGAACCATTTGTGATACAATCACGCACTGGTATCTAAGATACTGCTTTTGCGAAAGATTTTTTCATTATTCTTCGTAATGTGTAGGACTTACATTTGCTCGATGAATTATTGCGCATGTTTTTCACTACAGTACATTCATTACACATTGAACGTTGCCAGCAAGTCGTGGGTTGCGATCGAATAAAAGTTCCAGTGTAGTCAGAATATTGGAAATAATCATGCCGGAAATCTCAGTCCTGATTGTTTAAAAGCAGAAATATTCATGTCAGAGAATGTCAACAGAATTCGGAGGAATTTTGTGAACTCATAGTATTGATTAAAACTACGAATTTTGACAAACACGCGTCAAATTTACCCAAGAATTATTGTAACTGAGTCAATTTCTGTTCCGATTTATGCTTGGCAATAACCTGTATAATACACTATAGTGTGTAGGTGTACTTAAAAGTTTGTGAGGGAAAAACAAAAGACTGTAATGTGTGAATGCTTTCATTGGGAAGAAGTGAGAAGTGTGAGTAAACACGAATTGCGGAAGTCAAAGCAATATTACGTTCACGTTATTCCTGAACTTGGTGGCTGTTGTTTAGCATGGGGTAAGTTGAAATACTGCGAGGTGAGATCATCAATTTTCCACTTAGACGACTCCTCGACGGTCACTGGATCGTGCATCTCAGTTCGTTATGCCTTTCCACGATTTATCTTCGTTTTTTAAAAACCTTAAAAAGTTCAGTCACCGGGATACAAAGCTGGCACAACAATGAGGACAAGAGTAAGTTCAAAATATCAGTTAACATATTTCTGAAAGTTGTACGAGAATGTAAACATCAAGCCACAAAGGCCACTGAATACTCAAGAATCTTGTTTTAGGTAGGATATGTGCTATCCACAATAACTAAGGCTGCCTTACATTTACTGGTTGGTTAATCGAAATTGTCAGCTCTTTCTGCTAAGTTTCTGCATCTCAGTGTACGAAAGATTCTTCTGAATTACCGGACATACTTGAGTACATCCAAGTGGGCAGGCGTATTGGCTGATTCTCTGGGACTGAGCAAGCCTTCTTCTCAGAATACTTACCGCTGTTGAGTTATGCCTACTTTGTTAATCTCTCTGTTCGCATCAGTCTAGCCTACTTTTGATACACCAGTATTTTCTACAGGAAAACTGATTTGTTTGAGTTGAAAGGAAAAGCATAAAGTAACTTAAAAGATCATCGATGGAGTTGATAGGCTTTCATTAATTACTAGAAAAATGAATTGTGTCGCTTGATTTTAACACTGTTGACCTACGGCATATAAATGACATTTTGTTTCTCATTGAGTAGTATCATGTGAAACACGTGAGTATCTGAATGAAAAGTTTGCCTCTTCAAATTTGAAGTGAGGTGGAATGGTAGTCTGCCGTTTGGTTACCAGTGTATGGATAACATAGTTGGATGGACTCTTTAAGGATGTTAAGAAACTTGAACGGTACATTACTTGATCTATTCAGGTTTCGCTTCCGTCAGTCGGAATTCCTCTTTACCATCAGCTTTTTAATTCTGTGGAGAATCTTTTACATAGATTGCACAAGCATTTACGAAAACCTAAAGTAATAATAACTGTTAAGAACGGGCTTTGTTAAAGTTTACAGCAAAACAAGAGGGTCAGATGGGTTTTAGCTCGTTTTTTGTATATTTAAGAACCTCTACCTGATGAGTTCGAATCAGGACGAAAACATTCGTGGGCTGTCAGTTTGAAAGTGAACATCACAGTACACCACAAAAAGGAAAGTGAGATCTCAGTGTACATAACCCTTAGGAAAAAGAGCTATCATCCTATTAATCGCTAAAGCCATTCTCTTCAATGCTGTTCTGCACTCAACGCAATCTGCACTGTGACGTCCAATTATGCGAGATCTACTCAACTCGATATATTGGTCTTGGACGCTCAGTGCTTAGCATAGAAAACTATCCCGTCCTTTATATCATATGGTAAATCACATACGGTTACTAAAGAGTGACAGACAAAGGTTTACGGCAACAAAAAGGCAAGCAATTGCAAGGTGAATGTTGAACTCACTGGAATAGCTGATGATACATTATTGGTTGAGGGGAATTCGGGTACATTGGTCGTTCAGTAGAATCGGTCACAAGTCGCTAGACTAAATATGATGATCAATTTAGTGTGGTTTTGCGTAGGATCACGCGAAGTTATCTGCATGCAATGAAGTTAAAGGGAGTGTACATTACAGCTGAATCTTGTGCTAAAATAGTACACTTAGACAAGTCTTATGGTTGACCGATTGGTGCTACTAGACAGACCCCATGGCAGATGAGATGATACTAACTGCTAACACTTTTTAGTGAATATCATACTGCTGGGTCGACAGCATGAACCTTGTCATAAACTAGACAAGGATTTTGCCAACCTGGTTTGAGTGAACTAGAAACTAATTATTGCACTGTATATGAACCAATCATAGCACCTCAGTTAATTCGTCAAGTTGCGATGGCAACTACTTTATTTTTTGCATACGATATTTGAACATTTAAGGCATATACATTCTCCGTTGTGATATTGAACAGGTACGAATGGTTGACTGTCGGATATGTGTTTGTATTACTCAAGTTTCGCAGAATGAAACAGAATAATTAGAAACCGACAGTTTGCTCATTTGTTGTATTCCGGTTATTCGGGACACGTTTCTTTTCATTTTTTTCTCCACTTAATGTTGTTTCCTTGTCATTCAGTAGCAGACCTCTCGGTTGAAAAAAGCTACACGAGCATGTCGGGTACAACCAGTAATGTGTACATCAGGTACAGGCATAAAAATTGGTCAACGGTACATTCCTTATCATGAACATTCTTCTAATGAAATAGATTGTAACTGGAATTGAATTGTGAAGCATCGACCAGCAGTGTGACCGGTATTGGTTTAAAGCCATCCAACTTCGATCATCTTGTTCATACTTGTAGTTAACTTTTAGTCCAGCCCCTTTTGGAATGACAGAGTAGGCTTCGTTCGAGGACGCTATTCATGTTCTCCATAACAACCAGTATATGAATCTTTGCCCATGTTTTTATCAGACAACCATGTCGATCACTTTAGTAATGACCTCACATCAGGTAGGATAACACAACCATTTACTCGGGTCCAACCACATTGGTTTTCATTGATGCTAACGTATTCCAGCAATTCCGAGAAAAATCTTAGTAAATTTTTTGCAACGTCCAATCCGTAACCAATTTCCCGAGATTTTTCGGTGAGATGGTATTCGCAGTTAATGTGTCTCCTCTTTACGAAAATCGACGGCGTATATTTTGTCCAAATGTATACGTGAATAAACGGTTGGCTACGATGAATCATTGCCGACTTAATTCAAGCTGTTGGCGCATGTAGTGACACGTTTGTCTCAAGTTAGGTTAGACTGAAATCACAGCTTCGATTTTGATGAGGATGTGCGTCAGTGACGAAATCTAACGAGGACAGAATTTGAGTGTTGTACTTTTTTCCCACTAAGACGGACGTAATATCTGGCTGGCAGCGAATGCTCCCATAAAATACGTACAATCTTTCGTCTTAGTTCTAGTTCATATTTCGATGAAAAAACGTGGACGTTAACTAGATTAAATCTTGTTTCGCCATATGACTAGTTAGGTAGCTAAATTAACTTTTTTCGCACAATATCTAAATTGCATGAACTGTTTGCTAGTGGGTATCACATTCTGTCAGAAATGAAATGGTGTGTGCTGTTCAAACACACATTAACAATGTTGTTCATATTAAGCTCCAAACAGTTGATATGGCAAGCAACTTGAGAAAAACGGTGAACAGCTTGTCAAAACGTCCAATAAGTTGTTTGGTCATTCCCCAGGGCAAAACAAGTTAGCAAAACGTGAACAGGGATCGTTGATTAGAAAACCAAACATATCTTGCAAACTGCAAATAGTCAATTTTTCAGGGAGATTAGAAACCCAACCTATTTTCTGTGATACGGTCAATCTGTTTGTGACCAGTAGTCACCGGAAGCAGGCTGGTGTGTTCTGACTGGTGGGATTGAAAACAATAAAAGCTGAAGACATTTCAACTCAAATTACATTTGTGAGCATAAGTGAATAAACTTGTTTTGTTGAATGACCGGAGAATGAAAGTATATACGTTTGTATGTATTCAGGTTCAAGTTCACAAGCATCAGAAATCATTCCACTCTTATTATTCTCCGGAGAAAGTGCATCAAATACGGTACGTCACGAACTTAATATTGTACGAAATCGACGTCTCTCATGGCTTACCTGATGTCAGACTAATTCCTCGGTAACTAAAAAGGTGACAATGGACTGTTAATAAAGGCTGGAGGTTTCCCGGTTGTCACATGTTTCGCCGATGCCTGTAGAGTTCAGTAAAACAGGCGGCTAGCCAGAAAGGTTAAGTTGAGTTTCCACATAACCAAGCATTCCAGTAATGAAGTCTCTTATTAACAGAAATTGGTAAGAATTGTTGTTATAAAGCATGCAAAGTTACATAATACGTTTCCTAATTAGTTATAATGGACGGTTTCGCAAACTGTGTTGCAATACAGTCAACCGTTTAATTTAAACGACCATAGATACCGTGAAGAGGCCGGTTTAAAGCACATATTTTCCCATTCATACAGGAGCTGTTGGGCTCATTTGAGGTCTCTACTGTCGACCGCGCACTTGTTTTTTGAACGTAATTCGTGACCCCAAGGCAGTGAGATGTCGATTTAAACTCTGGCTAATTTCTCAACCGTACAGTCTCGTTGGTCTGGAATGTCCATCATCTAATCTCACCGAAACTTATTGTGCGAGTTGGCGAAGTTATTCCATCGAAGACTTGTCCTAATTCTCGTGTTTTCCGCTAGTCGGTAATTCTGGGCTTCGAGGACTTCCCAAAGTGCGCCTATAACGTTTTTTCATTCGTCGGGCCATGTTTTCTTCCAAGTGGTTCACTAGTAACACATTTTGTCAATTTCATTACGCCATACTATTTAATTTCGTGACTGATTCACACGATATCCATAAGTGTAAAGAATGAAATCAATGAACATGTGTGATATTTCTAACTTCAAAATAAATTCCTCGACTCATTTATGTTTTTCTAAAGAATCCATTAGCTGGCCGTAGCAAGCGAATTGTTTAAACGATTCAAACGATTTACAATATGTAAAGATAGGATTGACACCTACATAGTTAATACAGTAGTGGCCCGTTCAAAAGGGGCTCCCGCAAATAATTTGAATAGATAATTGCAAACCAATTATTTCCACCTTTGTTTTCGACTAAGCAAAGGTAACTTGAATGAGGTTACTAGGTCATCTTGGTGACCTGTTGTTATGAGGTGTCTAGTTTTCCCTGGCCTTGAAGTTCGAGCCGTCTTTGTTGTTGTAACTGAGTCCTAGTATTTAGGGAAAATGAACACTATTTCGGAAGAACAGAGAAAGTGCAAGATGAACCAGGCAACAGAAAACAACATATTGTTAGAAAAGCAAGCTGCAAGGCAACTTCAGATACTGTTGTTACACGGACATATATCTGAAGCCCAATACAGACAGTTGAAACCAGTTGGCACAGAAACACCCCCAACTGACAGGTGCCACAAAGTTAAGCAAGGATGGTGCAGCTCTATGCTCGATCTTGTGTGTGAGCATTTCTGCCTATCATACAGTTGCACTCTGGCTAGCGGACACTTCGGATCCTATCCGGAAAGTTTTATCCTCACATTGTTTGAAGGGCTGTTTGAATTTGTTGAAATCATAGAAAACGCTTTGGAGAGTATTCACGGATGTTGATTCGCTTTTCACATATGCTCCGTTTCGTGAGCCAGTTGATTTTTCGTGTGATTATATTTCGAGTCATAATTGTGATATAGGTGTTCCACTTAAATACCTTACAGATCCTATTTTGTTGTGCACACAAAACATTCGTTTCAATTTTGAAGGAATTGCTTGCAGACAGATAGACAGTTTTGCTATGCGTGGTCTGTTAGGACCAACACTGGCACACATTTTTTTTTAGGAATGATTGAGCAACAAGTCCCGGATAATACAGCTGAATCTTTAGTATACAGACGATATTTTGATGATGTTTTAGTTTTCTTTGACGTTGCTTATTTTGATTTGCTTTTGAACTTCCTTAATAGAATTCACTCCGATCTATTGAACAACAGTATGTCGTTTTAGAATGTATTCATTATTAGACATGTGGACGGCATGTTACAGTGCTCAGTTCATCGCAAGACGACATGATTTGGTCAGCATCTTCAGTTGTCCATCTTTGCCTCTAATGCTTACAAACGGCGTTTGTTCAAGATACTGTTTCATGGTGCTAGGCCTATTTTTGTCCCAGACATACTGCAGACAGAACAGGAGTTGGTGAGATAAAATTTGGTGGTTAATGGATACCCCGATAAACTCATCGGGGCACACCGTACGGTGAAGGTCACTGAGTTCATACTCCCGGTTCAAAAGGAGGATGCTTTTCTGTTCTTGCCATTCACAGGCGACCATCCTGCCAACGACATAAAGCACAAATTAGTCTGCTCTGCCTCGCACGTATGCGGCTGCGCAGTTGAGCTCAGTTCAAGCTAACAGGGAACCATTTCTCCGCAATCGCGGAAATAGTCCGTCAAACTCGCCTGTCCCCCATGTCATGTGCCAGTTCACTTGTAGTTGCAGTGACGTTTACATAAGCAGAACAGATCGACAACTGTCACAACGAGTCACCAAACACATGCCAAAGTGGTTGAAACAAGTGATGACGCACCAGCCTCAATTTGATGGACTGACGGCTCGAAATACAAGGTCATTGTGAGCTAGAAACCTCATAACAACAGGTCACCAAGACGACCCATTAAACTTAATCAATATACAGTTGCACAATAAAAACCCGAACTTACTGGCCTACTGCGAAGCTGTGCTCATCCGAACCTATTAACCGACGTTATGTACACAAAGGTGGTTGAGGCAACCTATCAAATTGCCATGGTCGTGATTAGACAAGATTTGATGTGGTTGCAGGTGTGTCTAGCCCCTCTTTGTTTTTACATGTGTCATATATATAGCATGGCATGTTTTATGTTTGCGACTGATGGGAGTAAAAAACGGTTAACCTGTTGCAATAAATGTCTTCTTTCTGCTCTGAGGAAATAGTTGAAGAGAACTCAGTTTTTCAAATTTTTCGATTAAAGCAGATTGACGGGGTGAGAGGTTTGGCAAGTAGTAATCAAATACCTTAGTGTGATTATGTGATCACTAATTTTGACACTCAGCCTCACAATGTTGTAATACATGCAGTGATATGACTGCAAGATATGCAGATTACAAGAACTGTTGTAGTAAAACGGAATAAAAGGCTGAGTAAAAGGCTAGCTGAAGTCTTGTCACAGGGTCCAAAATTCTGTTATCCCTGTGGTTCAGTTTGAAAACTTTAACGGACAGTTACAAGAGTTATGTCCGTCTTCAGAACTCAATTCTGAACGCTTCAAATCCACTCTTGTTATTGCTTGCAACAGATACTTAGGTCGTGGACTCTCAACTTATGGATTATTCACAAAGTCCCATTTAGTGGAGCTCATGGCCTTGAAAAACGATCAATCGATTGTGATATCAAGACCAGATAAGGCGGTCGGAATTGTTCTGCTGACTAAGGATGACTAAATTTCAAAAATGATGAATATGTTGTCCGATAAGGCGAAGTCCGGGAAAGATAAGGCGGTAGCAATTGGAGAGGGGTTCTCGAGGACTCTACGACGGTTGAAATAGGCTGACGCCATTAGTGCACATGTATTCAAGCGCATCCGTCAAACAGGAACCCGTATCCCCTTGCTGTACGGACTGCCAAAAATACATAAAGACGAAGTACCGCTTAGACCGATACTTGACATGTGTAATTCGCCCTATCGTGCTGTTGCGCAATGGCTTGTGGAGATCCTGGAGCCGGTTGAGGGCAAGGTTAATAAATAAAGTTTGAGAGACACGTTTGAATTTGTTGATTCTATCTCTCAGCTCAACATGCCGGACAAGGAAATGATATCTTTAGATGTTTCGTCTTTATTTACGAATGTCCCGCAAGTCGAAACAACGCAATTTTCATGTGATTATATCGAAAGTCACTGGATTAACGTCAGCCTACCTGCGACTGAGCCGGAGGAGTTATTAATGTTTTGCACTGGCAACATTCAGTTTCAATTGAATGGTGAGTTTTATCGCCAGATTGATGGTGTGGCTATGAGTCCACCTTTAAGTCCGTTACTGGCAGACATTTTTACGAGCATGCTCAAGAACAACCAGGTAATATCGACGATATTTAGATGATGTTTTTCGTGTAGTGAACACAACGGAAGATTTACGGAAACTTTTGACCGTTTTTAACAAGACGCACAAGAACATCGTGTTCACTTTGGAAAAAGAAATTGATGACTGTATTCCATTTTTCGACGTAGCAATAACGCGCAGTCTAGATGGATCGTTACAACGAAGCGTATATAAAAAGAAAACCTGGAATGGACAATATCTACATTTCCACGGCTATGTGCCGATTAATATGAAAAGGGGCCTTGTACACTGCTTGGCAAATAGAGCGAAAAGAATCTGTACGGAAGACACGATAGAATGAGAGCTAGGCATGATACAGGATAGTCATTCTAACAATGCCTCTCCTAGGAAATTCGTTATCAGGAACATGCAAGAGAGACCAATACAAGCGCAAATTAACACATTTGATAAGAAAAAAATCCATATAACTTTGGTTTACAAAGGTGGCGCAGCAGCCGAGCTGATGACGCCTCAGCTAACTGGTGCGATTGACAGTACCTAATCTGCTGTAAGTCCTGTCGTAACGTTCCACTCAGAACGGACGATGCCACTTAATCGGGAAGATAATATACCTAACAGTGAAGCCTCATTTTTGACCTATTCATTTGGCTGTTCCTTTGGTTCAGGATATATTTGTCGCACCAATAGGATTTTATCAGAATAGATTCGTGAACACTGCTCAGCGTGGCTTTGCTCTGGACTAACAAAGAACATTAATTCATGCATTCTGGCCCACCTAGTTGACTGTGACCGACACACAGACACGGATAGAGCGTTCCACATTGTCTACCGTGCCCCAGCCGCCGCATCACAAAAGATCAACAAGGCGCATCCTGTCTATAGCCGAGGCGGTCGCAACCCGATTTGCGTTAACTGGAGTTGTGTATTCAAAAACATTTCGTTCACATCTTGGGATTACCATGGCCACACACGTACACTCAGCTCACGAGGCAATTTGATCCCACCCCCATTTCACCTCATTTAACACTGACTTCCTAGATCATTGTGAGCATAACCACAATTTGGTCATATTTGTATTAGTCTCAATCACCTAACCCTCGTACCATTTCTTATCAGTGACGTTCGTTACTGTTACTTGACTTGATACATAATTGTACCAGTCAAAGATGAGGATTTATAAAAAACAATTCTGTTCGCTGAAACCAAAATTGCTTTACATGGTTTCTACAGGGAGTTTCAATTATTTAGTACGGAAAAGTCTGACAGCCGTAGCTCAGTTCACTGAGAATCGTAAAAATCGTTTTAAAATTGACGACATCCTGTATACCTCAGTGTAGATTTACAGCCCTCATTTCACAGACCATGAATAAACGATCATACTCGCATCAATGCTTATCGTATAGACAGGCCACTACATTGACAGAACGTCTCTGTCGCATTTTCGTAACCTGGAAATGTCGTTTCTAGACTGCGTAATGACGTCTAACATGACTGATATATTCAAGGCTCAATAAGCTGGGTGCATACGGAAAAGTTGGCTGATGTTAACCCCCTACTGTATCCTAAAAATTGTGTACGTGTACCATTGTTTGATTGTTCTTATCTTGTTGACTGTCTGTCTGAGTAAATGTTCATTGGTTTTGTTTGCATTCATTGTCGATGTTTACAAAAGTTTACTATCGGGAAGCTATAATTACACTGAAAGTTATTCTCAAACCTAAGACTGTCTCCTTTACTTTAAGGAATCATCCGGCAACTTGTTCCAGCAAATCAACAAGAAAATGAAATCGCATGCTCATTTGCACTTTCACCCTCACGTAGTTAATCAGGAGTGTTTGAATAACAAGTCATTTGGCACAACACAAGCATACGAGACTTTATACGACAACAGATGTAGAATGAATAGAAAACATTTGTGTAATCCTGTCAACGCGTCAGTTTTCAATCCACCTACGCCTTCATACTGCAGTCAAATCAATAACTACTTCACACTTCACTATTTTCACTGCTTTCCACAGCATAGTCGATTTTTCAAAACAGACTGATTCGAAGGTTATAAACAAACACAGAGGATGTCCAGCTTGAAATTAACCAACTCTGTGACTACTCAGTGAATTCCACTAGATCCACAATCGTGATCGTTAGCTCATACACAATGTACTGTTATACAGATCGTGACAAATAGTACATCCAATATCTCCAACAGGAACTGTTAGTAATGATGTCTTATCACTCACAACCTGTTCGTAATGTTAGTCACATAGTCCATTCCCAGTAAACGTTCGACACACATGTTTCGTGCTGTTTAACAGAGGTGACTTTGATAACACCATATCACACTGTATATGTGGACATGTATTTGCTATTAGACGATTGTGTTCGTTGCCCAGTTCGTCGGTAGTGATACATTAAATGAGGGTTTACATCATTCTGATGAGCACGGTTGAATATGAATTTTATAAGTATAGAGCCACAGACTCCTGCTACGAATGTATGTACTTCAACGATCGATTTATTTTGGTATGTTGTAGCTTGCGTGTTGAAAATGTTTGGTCACTACAAAATGTCAGTGGTACGTGCGATTGTACTTCAGCCTTTCTGATTACTAAGTTATCTCCCTTCAACATTTGTTGGTTACCAGGATAAATGTCACATAAGTGCAGTTCACACATCCTGGTTAGGCGT
Source organism: Paragonimus westermani (assembly GCA_008508345.1). Taxonomy (NCBI): domain Eukaryota; kingdom Metazoa; phylum Platyhelminthes; class Trematoda; order Plagiorchiida; family Troglotrematidae; genus Paragonimus; species Paragonimus westermani. The sequence goes on from QNGE01002196.1 coordinate 17,603, forward strand.
ATGCTCAAAGTACACAGCCATGAGAAGCTCTACATATACCAGTGTGTCCAGATGTCCAAAGCGTCATGACAACAAATCGAGTAGATCCCAGCAGGGCGTCAATCAGCCTTTGTCCGGTGAAAAGAACAAAACACAAGTGATGCCTTTTTTCAAGTAAATAAGTTGGCGGCCAAACGTGTACGCGTAAAACAACGATGAAAACACCCATTTAGACGATTAGAGCCTGTGCATCTGTTAAATTATTATTGTGATGCATCAAACAGCCATATGGGAAGCTACAGCTAATGAGCAGCCTTGAAGAGGAAAATCTGCGGTTCCGTAATAGGGGCATTCACGTTTGAAAAAATGTCTTGTGACAAACGTTTCCCTACAAGGAATCAATCAACCAAAAATATACAGATAGTTGCGTTCACGTTGACAATTTGGGCTCTGAACCTGATGTCCATCAATTTTGCTGCTTTTTCGAAACCGTCCAATACCACCTCCTAGTTATACTTCGAAAAATGTTGAGAAATGCGTACAGTATAATTTGAGGAAGAATTAATTGAAAACCGCCCAATAATATCAGGAATGTGGTCTGTGAACGAAAACGGCAATCGTCAAAAATACCGCTATAACTTGCCATTGAATAAATATTTTTAAACGACACTAATCGCCTCAAAATACAATAGGAAGGCTGAAGTGTTGATAATTTCGCAGTATATGAAGCATTTTAAAGCTGGTAAGCGGAAAGCGAATTCTCAGAACGAGCACATTCAGTTTGGAAACGTTGTACCAATCAACATTACACCAACATAGCTCAGAATGTTCGAAGTGGTGCCATGATGTTTACAACCAATAAAATCCAACCACTGACTTGAAGCGTATGCAGGGTCTTCATTTGAATGGTTGAATTTGATTGATCACCTTCCCCTATTGGTTGAAAAAGAATGACAGCAAAGAAGTACCGCCAACTACGTCATATTACGTTTAGTTTTCCGAACAGTTGTGAAGGTATTAGACTGTTACAAACATGGGAGCCAGTACACATTAACTAGTCCGAAACGGTCAGCCTGAGTTGAAGGGACACGAGATGATTTAAATGAACTCGGTCCCACAAAAGCGTTTCGAAAGTTTGTCACCCAACGCAGCGTCGTATTGACCGATTGGTTGGACGTCGATTTCAATAAAACCTCGGTGAAAGTTAAGTAAAGTATGAAGATTTAGGTTCGGAGTGTTGCTGATCCTTATTTCCGAAAACTTGCAACAGCCGCTGATGAACCACCGTCTCCAATACATACGATCACTATTCCGGCTAGATACAACAATGAGAACACCTAACAACTCAATCGTTCGGAAATGGGAATTTTTAAGCAGAATATATAAGAACGGCCAATTTTAATGGAATCCCACAGTATAGATGTGGAATGACCGTGTTTTGACATGAAAGCACACACTCTGCAAGTCTTAATTTTGAACCACATTCAAGAAGCCTTATGTTTGAACCGCATCCAACAGAAACGTTTGCCTTATACTGGCAACCGGAAGTGATTTCGGCAGTTAGCAGGTTTCACAGACTGTTTGAGGTAAAAAGATGACTATTTTTGTTGCCGTATTTTTCGTCATGAAGTTTTTTTTTAAATTTTGACAGAGGGACTTCTACTGTCTATTCGACCTCCTCCATTAATTCGCAAATTCACTAGTGAAACTTATATTTATACATACGATACATTGAATGTATGTCCTGACCCAGTCCACTAACTGGTGGGCAGCCGATTACGTCAACGCCACCTACTGCAGTCGTCAAATTTTAAGTGGTTTTTCCCATACCAGCTTCACCTTATCACAGGTCACAAGCTGTTACTTTAACACTCAGTGATGCACACCTTTCATCTACAGAAGTGTTTTGCTTCTCCAAAAATCTACTGGTTATTCTATCGTAATCTTAGGTGAGTAGGCCAAGTTCTCATTCGTTTTGTCAATAACTTGGTTGGAATTTACTTGATAAAAGTTTGGCTTGTTGACGTTAATAACTGACAAAGTTTGCATTCGTGAATTTCGGTAAGAATTACCAGTTTCTGTTCACACCGGTAACACTGTTCTCATTCCGTTAGAATCAGTTTGAAAATGTCTGTTGATATTTTCAAACGGACCGTAAATTCAATATCTCTTAACTACAAGCAGTGAACAGTGTGCAAATTTAGGGTTCTTAACTATGTAAGCGAATGAACCTACAAACCATAATGTGATCTTTCTTAAAATGATTATATTTATAGTTTTATTCCTTACAACTTCAAATCTCCTAATATCATGGTGTTTGCTTTGTTTAGAAATCGTTTGTAGGCTTCCACATGTACACTTACCAAAATGTTTTCGGGTAGAAATCTCTCGCTTCCTTCATAAAATGATCAAAAATAACTTCAACGTCACATTGGCTTGCACGGAATTCTTTGAGTTTCAGGGAAACATTAAACTCATGAGGACAACAAACTATGGTAAAAAATGTCTGGTTTTCTTTGTTTGGTCTTCTAGTTAATTGCAATGCAGTGAATTTGATGACAGTATTTCTGAACGGTAAGAAAAGTGACTGACAAAATTTGTATACTGATATTTTGATTACCACAGTGTATTATAGTCATACATGTATTAGTAGGAGAACAATATCTGACAGGACCTGTCACTCATGAGGTATAATTAATTTGAATGACGACATCAGGAGATCGGTTGCTCGAGATGTCAGTGTAATTTCTTAGGTTCTCGTCACTTTCTACATATAACAAAAATATTTAGACACATTTAGCTCATAAATCATGTCGGTGTATACAATAGTCTCTCATTGGTGAGAACTATGACAGACGGAGGCACAAGGTCAAAAGCTTTTGCACACATAGATCTGGCTTTTTACGCATGACTAACAGCGCCTCGAGTGACTCAATGATGGAAGGCTTGTGATGACGGAAAACGTTTGTTGGGTCGACTACATGAACAGTCTCCAGCAGGCGTCTGGCGATTGAAGAAACTGACTTCCACTGCTTGGTGAGGTCGCGTCTGGTCACACCACACATCAATCCCCCGATATAATTGGACATGTTTCTTCATCCTAAAGCACTGGGATCGATCAGTTCTGATAATGTAAACGTCACCACAGCTGCTGATGAACTGGTAAATGCTGTGTAAGGTGGGCAGATCCGAGATTCGCGTCTTGATATGAAGAAATGTGCGTGAACTGGTGTGATTGATTAAAGGCAATATAGTTCCATTCCACGTCGGTCAAGTGACCTGCGTCAGTCGTTGCGTTAGAAATGATATACTACTATCTCCTGTGTATGGTAGCTGCATGTACACTGGTTTCTTCGGAACAGACATGTCTTATGGGTTTATTATTTTCGGATTACTGTGAAAGTCGATAAAAATTCAGTGGAAAACTGTTAGAGACCAGGGTCTCAAGAATGAATTTCACTTTGGTATCTAGTGTATCACCCGCACATATATTTTGCTCTCTGTGAAACGAAAAGCGAACCAACGAGCGTTTTTGTAGTGTGGATGAAGGACTGTTAAAATCTAGGTATCGTCCTCCCCAGTTGGAATTACAACGTACTGTTCGACACACTGAACTACCTATCCGTCGCCTGATGTTGATATCCGGAAGTGCGAGCGTGTTTTCCCTCTCAAACTCAGATGATAACGTTGGATGTCGGCACGGAGTATTCAATAAACCGGATTTTAGCCAAAAATTTATGTCTATGACTGAGCTGCGCCTCACGCTTACACCTCATGACATCTCGATTCATCGTCGATATGTTAATGACATATTAGTATTCGTACACGACAGGGATAAAATATTACTGGGTTTATTTTTGATGTTTACAAACGTTATGTGTAGCATCTGATGAGAACATAGAAAATGGTACAAACATTTCGTCAAACCGACCATCCGATAACGTTGTTCGAATTCTTTACTGGGTAAGAATGATAAAACACTTATTTGTTGACGTTTGGTTGTGGGTTATCAGTATCACATGATAAGAAGTTTTTACTTTCAAGATCGCAATCACCGATTCGTGAAAATTTCTGATAGTCTTTTTCACTCGAAAAAGAATGGAAATTAATTGGATCTGGTAAACGAACGAAGTCCAAACTGCTTCTGAAGTCGTTTATACGAATGGGCCTAAATTACTTATAATAACTAAAGTAAAATATATGCGCCTTTTGGTTTCTGCTGTCGTTTTATCACAAAGCTGAATTATTATATTTGAGGAAAAGAAGCTGATAGTCTAGTTTAGCTTTAATCACTTGTAAGATATCCGCACCAAATTTAGTACGACTGAAGTTGAATAGTTTGGGCATCGTGTTTAACATGTTGTTGATAAACAGATTGGGATTAACACAACGTTACGAGCAAGTTGTAATACTCTACGTTTCAACCACCTCGGGTGGCCTTCCTCAGGAGTTTAGCTTTATTTCGGACGTCTTTAGAAAGACAGTCATCATTGTTCGTGGACTTAACCAAACTCACATCAAAAATATTAAAAGATTCTATTTTTCTGAATAATTTGTCTGTGACGTGTAACCCAAATGATTCTGTTAGAATTGTTGGTCAGCTTTAGCATGGTTTATTTAGCTTCATATTTGGACCATAATAATTCAGTCGAACTAATAACTAACTCTTTCCAGTAAAAGACGTCAGTATTTACATCACCGCAAAGTCAAACGTATTTACGAACTCTTCAATGGGGTTTTAAATAATGCGAACCGTGGAGAGCTTTTATTAAAACTAAATGACATTTGTAAATGTTATATTAAGACTGACTAGTTTTCAGCAACAGTGACTCTTCCGAACTCTGCTGTTCAGCTTGCAGTTTTGATCGCAATCTTGAGGTGAAGTTTCTGAATGAATGTTACTTGATAAGCGTATGTGACCATTGTCAACAATTGATCAGTGCTTTATTGAACGACACATACGAACTTATTCACGAGACCCCACAAGGTACAGCAAAATATTCAGGTAAGTAAACGATCGTGCACAACGTAAACTGTGCGCTTGGTGCATTGCTTTGTGGTCACCCTTTTGTCTGTGTGGGGGTGTTGCTGTGAGATCAGAAGTTACACCAAAACAATGACTTTACAGAACAAATGTTACATTTTCATGTTATAAAACTGTATGCTTTGCAAGCGCCACTGGTTGGAAACTGACTATTACGTGATATCATTTAAATTCCAGCAAAATGTTAAAGTGGTTTGGCCCATAAAACAAGTTCAGGCAGCTTGCAAAAAGGTGAATATTGTGACTTCAACTGACGTGTTTAAACCAATAATCGTACCTGGTTTGCCAGAATATAAACACCTCTCATGCGCCCTATAGGTTTATTATAACTTTGGAAGCGTACGATAATGTATAGGTTTATAAACGTCATGTAAACTTTTACGGAGTAAAGGCAAGCTGTATAACTGAATATATAGTACCAAACTCCTTTTGTTTATGGAACGAGTCGACCTTTGATTTGGTCACGATTAGGGAGTAAAACACATAGTTGGAAATCACACAGTAGCGTGACTGGTAATGTCATAATGTTTGCAGTAAGTTTTAAAATAATAGAGTGAAATTTTCATTGCTTCTTCAAGCATTCACATAGAAGAAGAACTTTGTTGACTATCCAAATGAATTCTACCTACTGCAGCTACTCGTAACATTTATTCGGTTCATAACGTTTGAGTTTCAATCTGTTCCACTTTACGCACCAATTTCACAGAAGTTAGGTCGCCTCAAGATATTCGACTTATAAGTGCTGTCTGCGCTACTAACATTCGTAAAATATTCAGTGAGGTTATAAACACATAGTATACAGACAGACTGTAACAAAAACAGATCCGTGAAAATTCACGCCTTGCAAAACATTTACCATTTGTTGGGAATAAGTTGACCATCATCATCTTACATAACCGTGTTATATCATCGGTGTACAGTCACGAGCTGGTATCGATTTGTCAGCTCATTCAAAGGTTGCAGTGACATCCCTAGTCAGATTATTAATGAATAATTAATGCAATACCAAGGTAGCTACGTTAGTTTGTTCGAAAAAATAATCAACGACGACAAATAACACGTAACAAGGGTCAGCGCATTGTTTGCTCTTTTCTAAGTTATATATCTGTTACATATATTTTTGTGCGTGAGTGGAGAGAGTAAACGAAATTTTAACACCTCGTTATTTGTCTCCCATCGGTGCCGGATAAATGAGTCAAGGGAACTTAATGTTTTAAACGCTAGTTGACATAACTGAAATCATGCGGCCAATTACACTGAATATACAAGCGGTTGTCTTGTTTCGGACGTTTCAGGGAGTATATTATGGGCAAAAACTTTGGAAGACGGTATGGTGAGAGGCACGAAAAAAAGACATTATTTTCTGGGAACATTGACGACAGAAAGCACAGGGGGTCAAAATAATCAATGGCGCTGAAAACTAGTTTAACTTAGATTAGATAGATTAGATAGGTTTCAGAAAGGTGAATCGGATAGAAACTCACCTGAAAGTCATCTAGGTGGCATTGAACACGAAGTTTGAAAGATGGATTTCGCGGACACTTCAAATTCAGAAGGTAGAACACAGTGTCGTTCTAACGACACTGTTAACGGCATCAAAATTCTATCCAACAGGAGAAAACTTACTTCGTTAACGTGTCTAAGTAAACCCGAGCCAGTTTTTGAGGGCTTAAAAAATCCACTGTCGCTGCATTTTGAAAACGCGCAGGATTTTTGCAATAAACAGCAGTAAAACTACAACGAAACAGTCGGCAGCAAAAATGTTTGTTTTAGAGTCAGTTTGTTAGAGCCTACAGACAACAGGTGGAAGTTGTCGTCATATGAAGTAGAAAAGGAGGATTTTGCCGATCTTTCGCATAAATCTGTCTACCTTTATTTGATGAATGAGCACTGCAGTAGCACACTCACCGGATTAAAAAGTAGTCTCATATCAGCAACTCGTTCTACACAGATCTTTGCAAGAAAACCGATTTTCATGAAACCTAGCAAGTGATTTTACTCTCACTAATTCATTCTGAGTGCAATATTCGGATTGTGTCTCTATTTGAGGGTAAAATTAAACCGGGGTTGCCAAACGCGGCGGATGGCGTTTCTGCGGAATATCATGAGAGTTGCATTTACATAGTTAGATACGACAGTTCCCGTGACATTTCACTCGAAGGACTGATTATGCAACCAGACGAATGCGCTGCCTAAAGTGAACAGCCCCACAAACCACCCTTATTCAAAATTGAGCCTATGATGTTCTACACCCAACGTGCCAGCTGTTTGTATTTGTTGAATTCACAGGGGTTCGTTCATCTCAATCCACTAATTGTGGTTCCATTCACATAAGGTGGAGGTGTGTCACTCAAAACATCAGCGAACCCCAGTCTACCGTTTAGCTGTACATAATCAATAACCTCGAAATGACAACGCTCAACAGCCATTTGATCCTTCTCATCTTGACGGACAACACGATCGATGACCAAGCTGCGAGTCAATGTCAATGATTGAGGAGTAAACAGTGTACATAAACCGAGTTGGCTGTGAATCTCACTCACGTTTTAGACGTACCATTCCAGAGGAAACCTTATGAAGGTAGTTCACCACAATACCGATCTTGAGATTTAACGTAAAGAGGTGTGGCTAGCTATTGCTGCTGCTTTGCATCAGAAAATAATGGCTGAAATTTCTGACTCACGTTACGAGTATTCAAGGAACACCATGTAGCCTGTATTGCAATCGGTTTTCAAGTAGTCATTCACTGGCGCCGTTAGCATCCTTCTCACTATTGCATGAGCGTCGTCAAGACCGATGGATTACAAAGCTATCATCAACCAACTGCTGGCATTGCGTCGGCGTAATCTGACAGAAATATCACGCAGAAATACTACGCTAACATAACCTGTACTTCCGCGAGAATTTTTTAGTTCGTGCAACTTCTTTAACCACTCATTCATAAACAGAATTTCGACGTGGATTGTGAAACGTAAAATTCATTCGATCAGCAACACAAACATTCGGTGGTTTGCTTAGTGGTAAATACTTTATTTCCCGTGCATTTGACCTATCGGAGTTGCCTAATCGTAGGTTGTTTCTGGCTATTGAAACCTCTATCTGTCCTCTTCGTTGACAATCAGTGAAAACTCAGACATCCATTAAGTGATGAAATGATGGTTGATTTTGTGAACACTAACAGTACAATGTCTTGTCTTCCCAGTCCAGCGTATGTTTACACTCCCTTTCAAAGTGTCCGGGACTGGCAACCCAACTGCAATTTGAAAGCACTGTCGTTTTGAGTCCAAAGTAACCTACGTGAAAGTTAAACTAACAAGATAAAGAATGTTCTTTGATTGATGAATATCACAGTTGTTTTTGTTGAAGCCACAGTGATTGCTAGTCAACGTGCTTGCTAACGTCCTGTTTGCTTCTGTGATTGCTTTCGTCTCGGACTTCTTGACTACTAGGGCTTCAGTATCATTCAGTTCCGTACAATTTTCGCAAAATCTTTACTGTCGTAATTTTCTTCCGTTGTTTCGCATTCAGCCACCCATTGCTCCTTTGGTTTGGACGACCAATCTTTTGATGATTATCAACTTTCTGTTTCACAACTAACATTAATCCACCAGATCATGAATTTGAGCATTCCGTACTGAGTAGTTTGGCTGCAGCAACCACATTTTCATTGCTGACTCTAAACCAGCTGAGTTGCTGGAAAGTTTAATTCACCATTCAGTCTCCACGGTCATATTCTGCTTCAGTAAGCCGCTTTTATCTAATGGGAAAAACGCAATCGGTCCCACTCTTCTAAGTCGGAGTCGTCTTATTGATGCAACGGCTAATATACTTCTTGAGTGTTTGTGCATTTCATCTGACAAAACGTTTACATTCATTCGTACCGTGTCAGTCATAATGCTCATCATTAATTATTCTCTCTAATTATCCGGTATAGTTGAGTTACCGTGAAAAATTTCACAATCAAAGACAGCTGTATTTATTTGTCTATTGCTGTCCTATTAGCAGTCAGTTAAAAGACTCTCTCCAGTGCTATTTCCAGCTTCAAATGTGTATTCGGAGTTATTCCGGCAGAGGCAATTTTAGCCAGTGTAAGTTAGACAGGGCCACAGTGAATATGTAGCAAGGGTCTTCTGATTGAATGTACACAGTCCACACTATCGACAATCTAATATACGTTTCTTTAGTTGTTTCGTGCTAGATAGATGAAAATATATCTCATATTGAAACCAAATATGGTCGTCATTCTGTGGATGAAACTAGATTCCACACGAATACGTTCACAAGGACTTCGTGTAGGAGGATATGGGAATGAGCAACTGTCAGGCTCTAAAACGCAAATCTGGTGCTTGTTTTCTAACGTGTTAGCTAGAAGAGTCCACGGAACCAGAAAAGTTTACAAATGAACCACACAGGATTTTAAGTATAATTTTCAGTAGAGGAAAACATTTAGGATAACTTCCTTGCGGCGTGAGTGGTTGAAGTTGGTTCACCTGATGGAGCACAACCTGTGCGGTTTATAGGATACATATCTAAAACACATCTGGCTTTCGCAAATTTTAACACTGCGACTATTAGCGGTAGGATTTTGCCAGCATTTCTCCGAATCATCACCCACTCGGTCACTTCAACCAGATTGGCACGTTCAGAAATTACAACCTCACGCTACTAATGTCTGTATGATTCGAAAGGCAGCGGAAAACACGGAGATTCATACAAAGGTCAGTGGCCAGCTTACGGGCTGGTTTGTGGAGAAACTACTTTGCTTTGTCTGCTAGTAGATGTGTTTTATCTCTCGTGGCCAAATGTTCTCAAATTACCGGTTTATTAGGTCCAAAGGTAGAAAACATGTTGCCTTATAAGAGATCCATATATTGTATGTGTAATCAGAAGTGTCTAGATTTGTACTAGTTGATTATCCACCAATGATAACTCACTATACGTTGTCACTGAAAACATGCTCACGCAAATTTGCCACGAACATTTTGTTAATCAACAGATTTAAGGTCTTCAAAATAGACGCGGAGAAAATAGTGGCACTCGGTCTGCCTTCATCTGCTTCAAGCTCGGTTAGGGAGTTCATGAAGGGTTCCAATCTAGAACCTTCTCTACTCTGTTTGATCCCATTATTCACCGCCACATCAAACAATATATGCAAATTTATGACCTCCAATCTACAACAGACCGAAGTCCACATGCAGGCTGGTGCACCGGTTACTCAGCTGGGAAATCGCTGTTGCTCACCGAAATTGATTAGGCATCGGAGATTACATTTGATTCTGAAGCTGTGTTGTATACGCAACTGACTGCAAACGCATCACTAATCATCAGAGTGGGCCAGTCAAGAGGTTCAAACCGCACCCTCTGAAAAGCATTGCATAAATCTGTCGTCACGGCTGAGCATTCAGAACTTTCAAAATCTGTTTGAATTGCGCGCGCGATAGTCAGTCTGTGTAGCAGTTATGTTGTACGAAAAGGCGTCCAACAAAACACAATCTTTATTGTCCAACACGCTGGTCATCATTGTACGCGCGCGCTCGCGTTTATGAGTCATCATTCTGGACCACAACACCACCGACTTTCACTCACACGTCGTGCGCACTTCGACCCCGTTTTTGTGTGTCCGACGCCTCTCCTCAGGGCGTTTCTCACCTGCCGTTTTTCGTCCGCAGGGCCGATCTTGTTGAGGGATGGCTCGTTCAATCGCACGTGCTGCCCGTAATCCACTCACCATGTCCTCTGGTCGTATTTTACGACCACGTCGAGATATTCCCCCAGATGTTGGAATAATCTTGCCCCCGATCTGGTCATCGATCCTATTTCGCCTGCCATGCCTCTCTTGTTGGTCCGATCCGGTTGAGCGATGGCTCATCCGGTCGCTCTTGCTGTCCGCGACCTGCTTGGCTGTCGGCTTCTGGACGTGCCTTGCTGCCCCGTCGATGAATTCAGCCGAGAGTTGGAGCATCCGCATGTCCGGCTTGAAGATCCAGCACAATATCAGTCCCCTTGAAAAATCTGTCAAATGCATTACACAACGTGCACGCCTATCAGCTTTTGTTTGTTTGCGATTATTGAGTTTCCTTACTAGTTTACTTCCGGATTTACAATGTAACAATTTTCAGGTTTCGCACACCGTATGCACGTGTCGTTTTCACTCCATTTCAACTTAATTTTTTAAAACGGCCTACAAATAAAAAAAAATCCAATGCCTATTTCTGGGTTTAAATAAAAAAATCGAAAATCTTGATTATCTGGTTTTCATCTCATCCACAGAAGCATATAAACAAACAAGGCTTTGAATGTTCTCGAACCTGCTTCAGGGAAAGTTTCACGCCGATGAAATAAATAGATAAGATGGTTGTAAATGTTTTTAAGCCTAATGACCAGTTACTTGTCTAATAATGATGACAGTCTGTATCTTGTTACAGGCGGAATGGTATGGAGATTAAGTGAAGAAAATTAAGGGGTTCTGCTGTGTTCGCAAATGTTAGAAACTGTGCGTGCGAATGCCGAATTTACTTTATCAACTGAGCTACCTAATTACGTCGGGAACTCAGAAGTTTCACATCATTCCCACTGTCATACAAGAAATCAATAAATGACTCACGAGGTCGACTACTTCTATATGATTTCTCGGTTAGTTAGCACTAAATTCCACTGGGATGATTCTTGGCGTTGTATCATGTCCTAGCTTAATCGGTAAAACGCTGGGTGCATCCGAGCGCATTGTCACCGGTTCTAATCAGACTGTAACCTGACTTTATATCATTTACGTTTCTCCTGATTTAGCAAATCTGCCCAGATACTTATACAAACCACTTAGTTCGTTCATGTTTAACTGCAACAGAAATTTGCGCGGTGAATGCTTGGAAAGTTATTTGGTCCACATCTTCGAATTTGTGTCATCATGACTTCTGTGGTCATAATCTAAGGAGTAAAAATGATGAAAATTTGCCAGAAAAATTCAATCTAAATAGGCTTTTGGACTAAATAAAAGTTTTTAGCTTGCTTCAATACACGGCCAGGTAGCTAAGATTTATTCAGCTGTTCATTACCTTGCTTCTAACTGGTAACCTTAATTCTAATTTACTTCCAGCCACCAGATCCCTTTTGTGAATGCAGATTGGGTCAGAAGAATCTCTTGGCAAACGAACTGTCAAAACTTACCGATCGAACAAAACCAGTTGACTGAATTTTTACCGTCAGAATAACACTCAAGCCTATTATCAAAGTTGTTCATATGCACTTTGTAATTAAAAGCGGGATAAGATGAGTACTTTGTTAAAAAAATGAACGACTGAAGGGTCAAGGCCACCATTACGTTTTCTTTACCACATGTGCATGTGTACACACGGGACAGCTGAAACTGCGTGAAATACTTTCAATTTCAAATTGAAGTTCACTGGATATTTGCTTCGTTCCATGTGGAGGTGATCCGGCAATGTGGGCACTACTCAAAAGCATTTGTAAGTGATAACTTGTCTATTGATAAACAGATTGGGAATAACAACGTTTCGAGCATGGGATTTGCCGTGGTTAGGTCAAATTGACCTAACCACGGCAAATCCCATGTGACCTCTGTTCCTCTGTCAAGGTGATTTCAATTACAACACTCCTGAGGAAGGCCACCCGAGGTGGTTGAAACGTAGAGTATTACAACTTGCTCGAAACGTTGTGTTATTCCCAATCTGTTTATCAATAGCATGTTAAACACGACGCCCAAACTATTCAACTTCATTCGTACTACATTTGGTGCGGATATCTTATAACTTGTCTGTCTAACGTGAATTCGCTGACGTAGTTTTCAACACGGTGGCCTCAAGAAATTGTGGCTTGAGTTCAAACCAGATTCAAGAGAGAGTGAAGCACCAGTTACAAGCCCTTACAAGACAAGAAATAAAGTATAGTGTTCTTCTTCCAAGCTGGCCAACTAGAAAGTCTGTGGTAATATGAAAGCTGAAAGCAATCTTGCGTGTGTGTAATTCATATAAAGCCGATACCCTTTGCTGTCCGCTAACAATTTTCTGGGATTACTAGAGAGTTTTGGTACGTTATTTTTGAAAAAGCAATTCTACATAGAGACAAACATTTGCAAACGTACACGTTGTCAATTGAGATGTTGAAACTGAACCTACTATGTATATTTACAAATTCAAAAAATTCACGCAGGCTGAGGGTGGGTTTTAAATTGTCCAGAGCAAACGATAACTTAGTGAACCAATGTATCATTACTTTCCCACTCTGAAGCCATTTGCGAAAGTACGAATCCTCCAAAAGTGGTTGATAAACGGTTGCATTATAGACATAATTATCTTCACTGTCCCAGTGTAGTGATGAGGTCCATATTACTGTACACACTTTGATTAGTTTTTCCCTAGTGTACTGTCACTTACAATGATAAGGCAGCTAATAAATGAATAGCAAAGACGAATATTAGTAATGACCACATATCAGCAGCCATGAACAGATACACAAAGCTAGCTGATGATTGACTAGACGAAAGCCAGAGAATTGCAGTTTTCCTCTCAAAGCTTCTTCTGGACTCATATTTACGCTGTTTCATGCACTTCTGCCATTCGCGGGTGAAAGATTCTAAAAGAAATTTGACCAATTTCATTTAGAATATAAACCACACGCCTTCAATCAATATATCATCATACCTACAGACACTTCTGACCTACATTGTCCATTTTCAGCTTTTTTGTTCACCTTGCCATCAAATTTTTCCACCTATGAACCTGCCAATATGTCATTACATAATGTTTGTGGAACATGTAACATTAGTGTTGACCTCCTAGAAGAGGAATCTGAAGTACGTTTGCTCAAGTTCTGATGTCCTTGTTTTAAGTGTGCGTCCGGAGTCAAGTCGGTTGATATGTATTCTGAGTAAGAACTGCTCGTGCAATTTTTCGGACTAACAGTAAACCACATCAACGTTTTGTGCTTAAATAAACTGGACATATTATATGTGCATATGTGCGTACCATCAACTACCATAAACATGACGCGTCCTAATCTGCTGGAATGAGTTAGCTTAATTGATGAACGCGTGAACATGGCATACGTGCCTGACATGAGGTAAACGCTGCATGTTTGAAGATTTACGCTTGCCTTGACCTAACGCACTCTTGGGTAAACTGACAGAGGTTAGGGTAGATTTTGTTAAACCGTGCTTATTCATACAAACGTCGTTTATATACTCATGGCAATTGCCCTTAGGGTTGATTATACATACAAATCGATATCTCTGAATTGGACCTAACGAATCTCGTAATCATTTCAGGATTTTATGTCCAGCGTTGCTTAATGAAAGCAACTGAAATTGGAAGTTAGCTTCTTGAAACAAGTCTCCACCGGAGACGCCCATGTGCCTCTTGCGACGCTCACTCGGCAGTTTTGCTCACTGCACCAAACTGAAAACAACAGTGGACAAACCTGTATCAAAACGAACAAACTGTTCCTGGGTATGATGAACAACACGTAGCTGAAAGCGATTGATACAACGTTTCGATTTAAAGGATAGGCACCCAGTGACTAGAGTGCCGGTTTTGCAGATACTGCTCCTTCTGTCAAGTTCATTGTGCGTTGAAGAAAATTAGCGTTTCATTCACGCACCATTAAACCAGTCGCATAAGCTGGGCCACTTATGAGTTCCACTTGGACGTGAAATAAATGACTGTCCTTTATGAATATTTAGTCATCTCTGATCTTTGAATGTTTTTGGTAGTATTTGCACTTCCTGAGCACCATACCTCGAGTTTCTGGGGAACATATCATTTTGATGATACAATTCCACGAAGCAATTTTATTAAATGTCGTTCATAAGGTTAAAAATTGGCTTTGTTATTTCCGTAACGTCCAATTTAAATTGAAAGTGTGTCGTCGTTTCATACCCGCGCATTTTTCCAGTTCACAAGCGTAGGCTGGTCATACATTATACTCCGTCGGTTTTTATATCAGTTGATCATTGATGTCAAACTTGCGTCTAAGATGGCTATCAATTTCTCCTCAGTAGTACGAGTTGGTAATTATGCAAGCGTTTTGCTCATGTTACTAGTTAATAGAGTGCACTGATATGTCACAATGAACATTCTGCCATGTGAGGAGTTACCATTTGGAACTACCAGTTTTCCATTTTATCCCGAGAATTCTTATTAGTGCTGTCAAATGTGTCCGGTTAGC
The DNA here is from genome assembly GCA_008508345.1 of Paragonimus westermani. NCBI lineage: Eukaryota > Metazoa > Platyhelminthes > Trematoda > Plagiorchiida > Troglotrematidae > Paragonimus > Paragonimus westermani. Next base: position 32,805 of record QNGE01002196.1, read on the forward strand.
GCTGACGAAAAAGAAAGCAATCTGGTTAAATTTACTGGCAAACCGTACAGGTTTACTCATAATTGGTGCGATACATTGTAATGTTTTTTCGCATTCAGTCATCCGGTCAGCCACAGTTGCGAGTAATTATGTCATCAATTACTGTTTTTTAAACTGACCTTGATATTCCTGTTTCAAATTCCTGGACGGTATAATGGGAACCACAATTTTCAGTGGTTCAGACCAAATGAGGACATTTGCCTTAATTTTTGGCGTTTGTAACGCATATTACTAGTGGACAATGCTACCCGAGTAAGTTCGTTAACTGAAACGATTATATTGTTAATCATTGTCCCACTCATTTAACTCACAGATTACCACAGGTTACCATCTGAGAGAATAAGAAGTCATTTTTAACACTGCTTTTAAAATGATTCAATGAAACACCTTTCTATGATTTAAAAAGACCTAATCACATGTGGTCGGCGAATGTCCATGAGTACGTTAAATACTCTCCAACTGGTTTACTGGCATTGACAATCTCTGCCTGCTTAGGAAGATTTAAGCCCAATCCTTGTCCAGAAAGCTAACAGGGCGGCTATTGTAGATTTGTGTTGTGTAGCTGGATAATTTGAAACAGTTGTCTGTTCATTCTATCAGTGAAATGTATGTAGTGGAATAGTTGTACGTGTTTTATGAAATCATCAGTCAGTTGGGCGGACATTTTACTGACTCACCAAAAGTGAATGTCATGCGTGTTAGGTTCACGTGAGGTAAAACACAAATCTCAAATTACGTTCACCAAACACCTTAAATGTCGGATGTGTAGGCATTTGCGAGTAGACTTCATCAGTTAACAACAGAATGAACTGAGTAGATAACGTAAAACTCAAAATGTTTTCGAAAAAGCATAATACCAAACAGGAAAAGACTTGTGAGAGGTGTTTGTTAATTATAACGTTGGCAAAACTGTGTGGGCTGTGTTTGTCGACGTACGAGTGGATTATATACGTAGTGCTGGCTAAATGCAATGCATAACAGAACATATCACATAAAACCATTTCTCGTATATCTACAGGAAAGTATTAGTAATGGAACTCGATTTTGCATTTGTAGTTGAAATAACTAATGCAAATATTTCGTCCATACCCTCTGATTACACATAGCAAACAGTGAACTGAAGAGCCTACTAAAAAATCATGACTGCATGCATTTTACCTAATATTAGAATTCTGTTTGAACTAGGCGCATTTAGTTTTAAATCAAATTGTCAACGTCTGATGCATAACGGAACATCTAGAACACGTAGGGAATCTCCCTACAAAACATGTTATATAATTTGGCAGTGAAATAAACGGAATACGTTTATAATTTCACTCCTAATGGTCAATCATTCGGGTTAGTAAAAGCCTATATACAGTGACTGTAAGTTACATCACTAGTTAGTCATCTCGACAGCATATTTGTTTATATATTTAAGGTTTTATTCAACTGATCGTGTGAAGGGGTGCATCGGCATCACGGTTTCTGGCAGACAAGTTTATTCAAATGCTCGTTGTTGTAATAAACATGGCACAGAAACCAATAGAAAAGGGTAGCGTTTGGCTTTTAATTCCAAAGCCAAGTAAAAAACATGTTTTTCGGCTAAATCTTTTGCACTGTCACTTACAAAACTGAAATATTATAATGTATGAATGCAATTCCAGATATTCCTCAAAATCCGAAAGTTCTTTTTGCTCTTTTCTGTTTGTGAAATCTTGCTGGATGATAATTGCCTGTGTGCTGCTCAGGTGAATCAGTCAACGACGAATCATCTAGTGAGATTGAGTGGATCGTTTCTTGGACACACAAGACTGGATCATGGAATCGAATAGCGATGGTGCTGGTAGTCGATAACCATTGCTGAAAATCTACTTCTGATTCGATCCATACGTTCGTGGATGAGTGAACTTCTTTCAACCCTTCAGATGTATGTTGAACGATGCACTCTGATTCATGTAGCAAGCACTAAGCCGTAAAATCCAAGCAGTCTACTGAGAAACCACGAAGAAGCAGGTGAATAATCGACTATTTTGTGAAGATCAGCGCCTGTTCTGTCAGTATGACGGTGGCCATTAGAAAGGTGGTGAATAAAACAGTTAATCTGGCCATGTGAGACTTTATTAGTCCATCACAGCATACCTACTGAATGGTTGGAGTGGGGAAATTAGTCAACTTTCAATCCACTTCTGTATGTGACCGTTTTTATTTGGACATTTCATGCCCGACACAGTTCGGCCAACTTCTCTTGTTCAATTTACAACTTTCCCAAAGCTGCATGAGATACTTATGAAAACAAAGAAACAGTTGTTCTGCTTACGACACTAACGTATTTGTAATATCAGCTAATTCGTGCACTACCCCAATCTGCTGGATTAAAAAAAAGAGAACATTTTTGTGTTAAATGGCATCGAAATTTTACTGTAACTTGTGTACGTTTCAGTTGTGGCAAAATTGAGTAAAAACACTCTCGAATTATGAGTCCCTAAAAGATTGGGAGGTTAAGTGAAAACTAAATATTTTTATGAAATTACCGTCAGGTCAGCTACAAGTTTTAACGAACGAAATCGTGCGATGTTTTGCATCAACCTCAACAAAATCGAAAACACTTGAATCAGTAAAAGTTTACCCAACGGGTTGTCTTCAGGACGTGATTCACTATCGTACACTTTGCGGAGACGTTCGTATATTGGTTGTTTTGTTATTGACAGTAACAGTTTGAGGAAGAATGCAGCGCCTACCGTTGCAGGTAATGCTTTCCCACAACCACTACAGATAAGTTTGTGAGTTACGTGAGTGTCTGACTTGGTATACTTCGACCTAAATCACAAATAACATGGAATTTGATATATGTTATCCAACGTGGGTTGGACCATGTTTCTGCCTAATTTAAACTCTAGGGTATTAGCACTCAGTGAAGGCATAGACGTAAGAAAGCATAGTTCGACGTTGTGTCTGGATGGCTGCAATCTACCGTTGCTGCTTCCGTAGAAGTGATATTGTTTAATTACCAACCTCTTTTTGAGAAATCTCCAGTAGGTGAAACCAGTGTTACTTCGCCAATTGCTGGGCGTGTGATTTTGAGTTGGCTACATATTCGACTGCTTGGCCTTCGAAGAATTATAGAGACGAACACCGTATGCTATGACGATATGTTGATTAGTACCCAATTGTAAACCCTAACCATAAGTCGTTTGTTGAACGTTCACTGAATTTCACAAATCTTTTGACTGCCTGCTTTCATGAATGTGTACGTCAAGATGTTAACATCGCCAACAGACTATAATGTGAAGTTTATAAACTCTCTGATGACATTTTGCTTGAATGTTGTACTGGGTTGGCGGTTCGGTAACCAAAATCAGACATTCATCTTGAAATATATTTCAGGTATGATATGGACGATACAACACGCAACAACCCAAAAGATAGCCCACGCGAGAATGTCAGTTAACTCGTGAAGCTGTTGCCTGGAGCTCAAACTTCAATTGTCTCGGTGAATGGGATTGAGTGAGGTTATTTTAGTAGCTGAACGAAGTGATGGTTTTGGAAGATAACCGAATGAAACCCTCATTGGGTCTATATTTTTACGGGCTTCAGTAATTAGTTCGTTGTTTGGTGGTGGTTGGTGGAGTTCGCCACGTCCCACTGATGTGTTTGGTTTCGTTTACACTTCAAATTACGTTCCACGGAGACGATTGTCAAACTGGATGGTGCGTTGGACGATGATATCTTATTACTGGACGTCGTGATTTTGCTTGACCACTTGTTTGACCCATTGTGACCCCTGTTATTATTGAGTGTAATTCTCATCTACGCAATCTTAGAGACCAATGTTATTGAACAGGAACGGAGATCACACTAAACAATGTGTTTACTGCTAGTTTATCATGATCTTTTGGGTCTACGGTTTGATTTTTTGCCGTATCAAAATAAACCAGAATAGCATGTAAATTTTTGACCATATTGGGCACACATCAAGGATATCATACCTGAACCAATTTGCTTGGGGGATTTGCCGGACCTATTGTAATTGCTGCGATCCAATTAATTGGATGGTAGAACGATGATTAACTCCGAAAATTGACGCAAACAAACTTGTATTTTTCCAACACTTTAAAGAGAAACTCATCGATATATTTCACAGCACTACCGGAACCCTGCGTTTGCAGGGGGCAAGATTATGTATGAAAGAAAGTGTGCCCTACCGGACTGCATTTCAGTGTTGTCTACCGTCTCTGACCATGGTTGGTTCAATGATCCACTATCGTCTGTGGTTGATTACTCGTAAGTAGAATGGTATGATAGTTCGTTTTCAGTGCAACCTTGCTGAATTAGCAATATCACATGTCGGTTACACCACATTTTACAGTCAAGTCTGAACTACACTAACTTGCTTTGATAACGAAATATGTTTTGAAGTAATTCAGGCCACAGGCTACACGATATGCCCTCACAACTAGATATAAGATAGATAATAACTTGTCGCCTACAAAACACCTTACGCATCCTGCGACCGGGGTTTCTACACTCTATTTTGACAGCAAACAGCTATGCGGTGAAGTTGTCACACGTTTTTGCCTACCGCAAATACCACTCAACTTTCCGCCAATAACTATGTGTTTCAGTAACTATCCTCAGTTTGTCAGCAATAGCAATTGCAATTGTTATTATGTTAACACTTCAAGTAACTTACCGTTCTTTTTCATACATTCCTGCCTATATATAAGAAGATCCGTCGTATGAACCCGCAAAGGTGCAGCCAACTTTGTTTAGGTAGATACTAAGAGATCATAAAACGCCGTCCCCTTATATTAGTAGAATATGTACACTTTACGGAGCATACTGCCCTGTCTTGATGCTTGAGTCCTCATGCTAGTTTGTTGGCTTCTACAACCCTAGTATAATTCTTTCAGAATATTGTCAGTCTCACCCCACCGACGACGCATCGAACCGCTTGATCGGTTCATGTTTTTCGTAAATAGCACGTGAAACAACAACCGGGTCTTGACTAACAGCAATAACAACAACACTTCCGAATTCCTCAACACGGAGATAGTGATAAGTAACGTAAGCTCGCATAATGTTCAAATAGTTCTCAACTCCTTGTTGTGGGCTTGTTTTTTTAACAAATCAAACCTTTCACGCAGACTCCATCAGACTTCATCTACACACCTGAACTCTGGTGTGCTCTTGGGCGAATTCCATTTTGCAGTACCATCCCCTTTTGAATGAAATCGTATACCTGCTCCATATTTCTCAGTCGTGCTAATTATATAGAAACAGTTAATTTCTTAGCTGACTGTTACGAAAAACCAATGACTGTTACCTAATTGACGGCTCAGTACGGGTATATTGCTGGTTTTGGTATTGGTATGTTCGTCGAGCTTGGCATTTAGGTTGCATGGATGTGAAGAGTGCTGTGACATCGAACGAAATCATTGTTCCGTCTTCTTCTATCCTCACGTGTTTAGCTTGTTCAAGAATTGTACAGCATTGCTGATGGAATGTTCTGATCCGTCGACGAGATGTCCTAGTCGTTTGAATAGATCTTTGGCCAAATTGTAGGTTGGTGTGCCCGGTAGGGATACAATTGGTCGTAGTGGGATACCATCTTTGTGTATTTTTGGTAGTCCGTAGAATTGAGCAGTGGTTGCATCTTTCGACTGCATTTTCCAACGCTCCTGTTTGCTTATCTCGTGCGAAGCCTCTAGCTTTTTTAGTGCGTTGTTGATTTTGTTGGCCAGTTTTTTGGTGAGATCAGCATTGAGTAGGCGGTAGGTGGTTGTGTCGTTGAGCAGTTGTTTTGCTTTCTCCACGTAGTCTGCCTTGTCCATGACAACTGTCATCCGTCCCTTATCGGCTGGCACAATGATGATGCCATCATCCTTTTTGAGGTTGTTCAAAGCTCTTTGTTTGCGTTAGGTAAGTTTATTGGATGGCCTAATGCGGGTCAATACTGGCACGATAGTTTGTCGGATTTGGTGTTGTGCCTCTCTCGACAAAACGTTAGAGTTCATTGTGTTCGGAGTTTGTCAAGTACTCTCTGTTTGGTGCATCTTTCGTGTTAAAATTGAGTCCTTTTACAAGTATATCTTGCTCGTCGTTGGATAGTGGATGGTGTGATAGGTTTCTGATCCACGTATAGTTGCTGGAGATGACGTGCTTCTTCGACAGTCTTGAGAGCTTCTTTTCAAGGGCTATTCTCTTCTTATTCGCGGCTCTTGCTACTGGCTGTCCTATTGCTGCCTCTAATTCCTGTAGCTGATGCTTGTCTATTATTTTTTATGATGTTCTCGTATTTCCGTAACCGATTGTGAGCATCGGTTAGTAACATACGTAACATCCGTCTTCCGTTTTGTTTTTCTATTTCTCAAGCTTGCGGATGAGTGAGTGGTGGTCTGTAGTTGATACTTGGAGGGAGAATGTTTTGACGCAGGCATTCATGCAAGAAGAATAGCTGTTCACGTGTGGAAGCCCCTCTGCATGCATAGGTCTCCCAACAGCGAGCTGCTTTCAGCGTTTTGCGCCCGTGTAGGTTTCTGATGTTCGAGAACAGTGGTGTTGTTGTTTGGTTTGTTTTGGTATTGATATGTTCGCCGAGCCTAGGTCCAAAATGCACGAACCAAGATGATTTGACCAGCGTTTATGTTGTGTAGCCAAATCTTTCTTATTCTGACGTTATACTATCGTGTGCATATGTGAATGCCTTCTTGCATTCTACGGCACTGTATGCTCTCCATGAATAGGGTCATACACCTATCAGGTAAACAGTTTTACAGATCCTTGGGGATATCCTGTATCTACACGACTATTCATCTTCCGAATAAGGTTAGGTTCGTTGCTTTTCATTATTTAATGTAAATAACGAACGTGTTATTAATATGCGGTTCTGGCGTTGGTCCATCCTGTGTATTCTTTTCATCTCGGGTATACAGGTTTAACTCCAAACCTAGTTCATCTGTGAATATAAACTCTAGTTTCATCTGAATTGTCGGTTTGTCAATTTCACGTTATCCTCACGTCTCATTTCAGTCTCAGAGCTGCTGCACATGGTTTGAACATAAAACCTCAGCCTAAAAAGTTGTTTCTATTTGTGTTTTAATTAAACTAATCGATAGTTTGTTTTAGGAAACAAGTGGCGAAGTAACTTGACTTCACTTAGCTGTCATGGTACAGAGTGGTATGGGAGTAGTGTAGAACATCAAGGGAATTCGAATGGCAGAATATTGTACAAGTGCACGTCCAAAATTTTCGTTGATACCACAACAACTGAGTAGTCAAAATCGGCAAAATCAAACGATATATACTGTAACCTCAGTGCATCATAACTGGAACTATTGTAATCGTTTGTGTTCGTGTGTTTTTGTTCAACGCCAGTGCGCCTTACAGTATTCGTAACATTTGTGTTCAATTTGAAGCGTTGAATTATACAAATCTAACTAATCTCCTCCGAAAACAAACTGTTTTCTGTCGCCTACCCGTCTGAACACTGTATTGGGAAAATTATGTTCACTGACCTCAAACACTACGTGTTGAAACATTCGAACATTCAAACAACACAAGTCATAAATGTGTTGAAACTGAATAGCTATTGCAACATGGAAAATGGAATTTCATGATGGTCGCCTTTCGGATGAAGAGTTCAGTTTGACTACTCGAAACCATAATGAATTCTGTTGATCTGTACGACCAGCGATTTTCAAAGATCGAATATACATTTGACGGTTGGACTTTAGTCGATGGCTGGGTAATTAACACGATTCGCAATTTATTGAAACATATGGCTACTCAGCCAACCTGAAGAGTATTGTTAGTAAGTTTTAAGCATTTTACATACCTCATTTAGATATAAATATTAGTAGTGTCAAGAAGAATTCTCAGCCGCTTGAGAGATAGAATATCTAAAAGCGTGTTCTGTTACTGATGATAAAAGCCAGTTTTCATATGCGGGCGTAAAAAGTCTGAGAAACCTTATATTCTTCTATTCACCGCTGTGAGTCACTAGGGAGGCAACAGTGCACAGACGTTTATCTCATTTGCATATTGATTTTAACGAGAATATAAATCTTAAGGAGAGGAACAAATTCACAATACAAATAAGCCCACCGGTGCATGGGTAAATTAGTGACTAGGACCAGAATATCAACCAAAAGAGTTTCATTATATTCAATAGGTGTCAGACATGCCTGAGAAAATGAAAATTGTATTTTGTGTACACAGCCACCTCCTAAGCAACAAAATATTTATAAATTAAATACGTGTGTATATAGGTGTAGCTTTTAAAATTACGGCTACATATACCATTATCTGTTCAGCTTTATTCTGCGGACAACAGAACAAAGCAAAGTTAGATTTAATGCAAGCCTATACCAGATTTATGTGGAAAATTGAGCGTCTCAGTAAGTAGTTCTGTGAATGGGAGATGCTACAGATAGTCAGAATTGATCCATTTTTATTTCACGATGACGATGACATTAAAAAAAGTGAATGACTCGAAGATATCAGCGACCTCCCTACGTATACCAAAGATTACCGAAGGCTACCTGTTACATCTGAGCGGAGATAATTGGCAGCTAAAATTTGACGGTTCCACTGGCTGCCTTCCAAGCAATTTTGAAACTAATAGCAGATTCATTATATTGATCATCGTCGTCATCATCATCGTCACTGAGCGCACCCCCTAATCAGCTTTAATCATAATTATTCACTCGACATCTCAGATTTCAGCATCTTCAGCAAAACATACTTCATCATTACAGGAGAACGATTCGTCACATCTAGATGGTGTTTCAATTGTCACATCTTTATTCTCTATCATAATGGGTAACAGTTGAATCTTTTAGGGTAGACAGTTTTGACTGTAGCGGATCGCTGTATTAGGCATATGAAAAAACCTACTCACATTATTCCTCCAGTCACGTTGATGTAGAAGTATTTTGCAGCCAGATCATCAGTTCAAAAGATGTTTCTTTCTGGGACTTTTCCACAAGGCGCAACTATAGTCTTACCAGGATGAACCAATCATATTGCATAGTCACTGATCAGTGGAGCCTAAAACGCAGGATGCAATTCGTCTGTGATCTTCTCATTGCGTTACCTAACTATCTGGACTGACACAAATGAGCTTTTTTAGGCACTTATCAAACAGACCGTAAAACAATATTGGAATGGTCCAGCTTGTTGATGGCAAACTCCATAGTCAATTGTTTTGCGGATGTTTTACAATTTCGAGTTTTCGTCATCCTCTATGGAAGGCTGTCATAAACAAATGATCCCAGGGACCATCAGCGAAGTGGTGGACAGCTGTATCGAACTAGCTGGATAGTCGAACCCATGAATTGGTGGCAGATTGTAGTCGGAACAGTTATCCACTAGACCATGGGGTTACAGTCACCGGTGTTGCAGGAAACTATGTGAATGACCCTCCTTCGCTGTTGACCCTCGTTTCGGTTTTTATCGATTTGCAACCAGCTGGTGCCGCCGACCGTCAGTGAAGTGGTAGGCTGCCCTATCAACTAATTGGGGTTTCATGAGCAGTACACATGCCCGCTAAATTCGGGCAATCGAGTTCAGCTTATTAGCGAAAAGAAGCGCAACAACTAAAGAAAATTAAACAGTGTTTTTCGGTTAAATCATTCTACATCTTTAAGCTATTTGGCTTTTCCCTCTGTCAGCTTCTCTAAGACCGCGTGAATCTGCCCCCGCTTAAATTAAATTACGTGGAATCTAAAAATGGAACAGAAACGACTGAATGCATTGAATGAAGTCTGACATAGGATTGAAACTATTTTTAGTGATCACTGTCACGTCTGAGGTAAACGCATCCATGTCTATCAATCGAAATCTGTTCGAAAAATGCCGATAATAGATATCATACATTTTTATTCGAATATTTGCACAGATATTTACATCCAGTTTAACGTTACCACGATCTGGTTGTTCATAGTGCGTTACAAAGGCAATACTGCGCAATTTGAAACAAGCGGATATTAATCTGAACGTCAGGGTGGAGAAATGTAAGATAATTTAGTCTAACTGCTAATTTTCAGTTGCCAATATATTCATTTCACAAATGATATAACTGTTTTATCATAAAGACGTAGATTAGCATATATTTTTGGTGCTTCACATTCAAGCCTGTGCATCAGATGAACGATGATCAAGCCTTTCAATTGGTATATCGCATTCCAGGTAACCCATCGAAGGTCGTATCAATGAGAACGTTGTACTCTCGAGTCTATCGGAGACACGCCGGTTGACCCGGAATTATGCCATTTGAAGCATTTTGTTCAGGCACTGTGTCTGTCATGGCCACAAATCCAGTAGATCGATGGCCAACCTGCACGGTCAGACCAATAGACAAAATTGAAGTAATGGACCAATCATTCCACCGCCAAGCGATTGACAGATGGGCCAGTTGATCGATACTGAGTCCGATTGTTACCTTGATGTAACTCTGTTAGCCACTCGTAGGAATATATCGGTCTGAAGACGAATGATCAATCGTCCATGTGTCTTTGCATTCATTATAGCAGTAGGCACATTTGAAACGCTGAGAATGACTGTTTCAGTTAAGTTTCGAAGCAAATAGCTCAATAGTCTTGGCCCCAGGAGCGTTATTTATTTTAAAAAAGTTTGATGCATTAATGTTGCTTTCTTGTAGGAGTCACAAAAATAACGCTCTGCATTATTGAAACTCTGTATTTTGTTGACTGATTTGATAGAAATTAAAAATGTGCGCACTGCTTCATCGTCATAGCAACAGATCGGAAACGGAACAGAATTGTCTAATAAATGGTCCACCTAGTTGCTTCTTACTAGCTAGATGAACTGTGCACGCAGATACGTGTAAGCTGTTTTGCGCAATGCATCTTGAACGGAGCACCTGCAGGGTTGTGTCTGATTTAGTGTCATCAACATCGTTCACTTTGCATTGCGCGGAATTGAGGCAAGGTTGAGTGTACTTATGTAATCACACGTAGGTAAGATGAACTGCGCAGTGTGATACTCTATTACAGAGGAAAATTACGGACTAACCCAGGGAGGTTTCAGAAAGAGAGTTTTCACGAGAGTGAGTGAATGCTGATTAGTTCATATTTACTTTGCGGTTTTAGTAAACAGATATGCGATTGCTTTGAGCCCGTGGTTTTTAAGTGGAAAACGCTAAACGACCATGTCTTTTGAAAGAAAGCAGAACCGGGACTTGATTATTATGCATAAAATTTGAAAATAGTTATGCAGGCCCGCTGAACTTAATTTTTTGTTTGTGTTTTCTTTTCCCAGTGGTCGCGGTTGCATAATAATCACATAATTCAACTTGTTACTTCTTTTCATTCCTGTTAATTTTACCACAGGGTGGTCAGAACTACCGATTTTGTTTCCACATAGTGTGAAAGTAGTTGGAACCGTTTGTTTACAGTTGCCTTCACCGACCGTTCCGTATCACTGACTGATTTTCATTAGTTTATAAAATGATTACAAATGGCTGAGCAATTTCAACATTTTACAGCACAACATCCACGAAGGTCGAATCAAATAACATCTCAAAACCTAAGGGACCGCGAGTAGTTGTTGTAACGTTTGAGTTCACAATCTCCAATGCTAATTGTTCTTCACTGGTCTCAGGTAATGATCAAACGTAACTAAGTAAAAATGCTACACACAACCTTTCCTGATGATCATCGTGAGTAGCTGCTGCTTATGCGGATAATTACTTATGAAGTGCGTGGTGATGGTTCTAAATTTTGCAGTCCAGCCACAAGACGGCTGATTGACAACAGTATATGCGACAGAGAAACCAAAGAAAATGTTCATCCATTGCGCAAATTGAATCAACGGACATTTTCTGTTATCTTCAACAGTTCTCAATCAAATGTTCCTCGCCCATCCTCAGCTTTCTCCTGTCAAACAGATTTTTTTCACCTAACGGCGCTTGCACATGGAAGGATGAAGTTGTTTGAATATCCACGTGAACATTTTCCCGTGTAGTCAGTTCCATTACTTTAAACCAGTGTTTTTATCGCCTAAGTGGTCTTCAGGCTGAAAGGCAAGACTTCCTAGAATGGAAAAGCGAACGCGACCAAACAGTTAGTGTGAGGTGGGCGGAATATTTGAAAATGACACTTATTGGATTACGAGGGGTATGTTCTGTCCTAAATTTTCTTTTGTAAGAGGGTGGTGAAAAATCTTGATGTCCAGGATGTTCACCATTGAGGTTTTCTGAGCACTTACTCGTATGTAGATCAGCAAAGTTTCCCACTTCGAATGCTACCGGTTTACAAAATGGGTGAGTGGTTTGCTCCAGTGATCAATATTTATTCAACGGTCGTGGTATTTTTAAATTCACTTCAAAAACTAGGTAAAAACCTATGATTATGAAAACTCATTCCGTGATATGGCTAGCATTTCTGCATGATGATACAAGCGTAAATCTATCACGTAACTTATGTGTTTTGCCTCTCAAAGCTGTGTCTGATGGTTTCGGGCAATCATGCCATTGTAAACCAACACTTCACTTACAGCAAGCACTTGGTATAGTTTCTGTTAAAGAATACCTTCAGTTTATCCAAGCCTCTTAAATCTATTCAACGGTTGTTTGTGAGTATGCTTTTACTGATTGTTTTATTCTCAAACACTGTCACCCAGCCTACGAATTGCTCACCTCCATCTTCAAACCAGCTTCAAATATAATTCTTTTTGTAGATGGGTTTGGATGACTCGTACCAGACTCCACAGACATCAGGTATTTTCTGTTCGTTTTCTTATCCAATAAACAGCATGCGTTTTGCTAACCTCTGTATTTTTTAATGGAGGGTTAACAGTTTCCACTGTGTATGTACCGATTAAGTGTTTCATTTCACTCATGTAGTAGTGCGGCCCCGCGATCCACGGTTTGATGGCAAACAACAGGCTCTCCATTGGCTAGGCTTAATCCAACTTTCCTTGGAGAATTGTAAGGTTTGTCAAGTTTTGAAATTTTCATTGAGCGTCATAGTATGGTTTGACATTTAGTGTTTGATATCCATAGGTTTTGAGTTGACAGCTCCCTCCTGAACTATCGTTGTTAACTACTTGTTTCGTCTGTGTAGATCCGTCGTGAGCACTATTGCGTCTCATCAGTCACATACATGCTCGTACGAAGTCCATAGCAACCTTGATCATGTACTATATATTTCGCTAGGCGATAAACTTCGTCTACTTTACTAGGCGGTAATTTAATACTTGCATTTAATTTTTAAAAAGTTGACGAGTGAAAATTTTGTGATGGTGTGATGGCTGCCATTAATTGCATGAGGTTCAGTGTATGTATATATATCTATACAACTTAAAATGTCCCATTCCTCTCCCAGTGAACATTGCTACAATTAATATGTTTCAGGCAGTTTGCATGTGTTTCTTTTGTTGACTCAGACAGTTGTCATGGCAAAGTCATTTGGAATGAATGAAGAACAGTCAGAGGTTGAACGAAAACACTTTAGATAGAAACAATCAATAAAAATGATCATGAGTGGTGTTATCCTTTCAATGATGGATTGTAACAAAGCCTTTCTATGAACATTGAATAAATCGCAAATATAGTCAGCGAAACAGGAGTTGCAAGTCTCAGCAATTGGAAGGTAAGTGTAAATATGGTATATTCGTGAACGACCGCAAGTAAGTCTGCGAACATAGGATTTGGAGGCTAGCTCCGAATCAAGCAGCATCCAACTCTGTAAGCACACTGGTCGATTTGAAGTGCTTCGGCAGACTGTTTCGCTATCACTCGCCGGCCTAAACTACTCTGTTAACAGAACAGCGGAGAGAGTACGAAACTTACCAGATGAACTTACACGATGATTATTGTTGAAATTCACTTCTTGTGGAAGCATAACCGGCTGAAACTGTGCGTTAAATTGTGGTTGTGAATAAAAATTATGTACCAAATGAGCAACGCCTTTTCTGACTTCCATATTTTGGGTTAGTTGTTATGAGGTCATAACTTCCGGCCCTATGGTGCTTGCGATGGGGTGCGCCAGTTTTTCAAGGATAACATCAAATGTTTGCTCGTTCATTTAATTATGAAGCAACTCATTTATATTGCTGAAAAATGTTTACGCTTTGTTAAAATATGTAGAAGTAAACTATACGAACTTTAATCTAGTTTTTTTGCATTAGTAAATTAAAGTCGACGACAGAATTTCGAATTGAGGTCGAACTATATTGCAGCCGTTTGAGGTTTTCTTAAAAACTGTCTCGAGTTTCGGCAATTTTGCAACCTGTACTCATTGTGTGATTGAGCTTGTGCAGAATTATTCATTGTAAATTGAAGAACTGTTGCTCATTGGTTGATTCGCATACGAGGCTAATTACTGAAATTTTGTTTTCCCGACCAAAAAAATGGACGATATGAAGCAACTCATTAAGCGAAAGAAATTGATGATATTGGTTTATTTCTGAAGATGCAAGAGCCAACAGTGGAGAGTCTACCCGGCGTCTGGATTCATTCTAGGGCCGTTTTCAACCATTAGGAAAGCAAAATAACCCATCTGAATAAAAAAGTAAGACAGTTTTGTTCGAATAAAATATCATTAAATCGGATACTTGAAGAATGGAAGGGACCGTCAATAATTGTCTTTAAAGCTTACTGTTGCAACTTTACAATAAGGAGCCATTCCCAACTTTAGGAAAACTTGTGCATACAACTGTACTCGTTAGTGCGTATACACACTACTGTTTGAAGTGTGCAATAAACCGCGTCACGTTATGCACTACTGCTTTTAATGACGAGCAAAACTTCAATCTGGAACACCGTGATAGCCAATACTCCTACTAGCGAAATAAATAGAAACAATTCACTTTTTAATCGTGAGACCTGGGAAAGTTGATAATTGGTGATAGATTTGCTTTCAAAGGGACAACATGACTAGAAATACCTGGTGAATTTAGGTTTTAACTAGGTTACTGAGAGGTACTGGACTTAGGTATAGGACTTGGTCTTTATCTAAAGGAAACCAGAAGCGTCTGGTTACTTATCAAAATCCATTTTGTATTTTGCTAAGTTGCCAAAATGTAGTCAGTGTTCGGAATGACCCGTTAGGGAACCCTGTTTTGAAGTCACAGTGCATGATGAGCCCAGCAAAATGTTAGCAAACAGCGCAAAACTTCCATTGTGAGAAGATGATACATGAAAACAGGATATCTTGGGCATTGTAGCATATTCCCCGTGGAGATCGGTGAATTCCTGCAAAAATATACCGTAACTGAAGGTCTACTTTGCATGTAAAATAAAACGTCTTTCAAAGTATATCACATTCACAGATGTATATCTTAACTCGCAACGCTGCTTGAAATATGTGACCTAAAATCATTTTGCACTTGTTCTGTACTTCGTATCAACTCCCTATTCGATGTTGTCATAACTAAAAGAATCATGTCAGACAATATTTCCTGTTCATACACACTTCTGCTGACTGGAAGCAAATGCCAGTTTAGCTGAACGAACATGTTTATCAGTTAGTGAGGTTAGAGAAGCGACGGAACATTGCTTACGGTCTATGTTCTCTATGTTCGAGGAGACCCTCTATTAGCAAGCAGATGGAGTAACGATTGGCCCACCGATATCTCCCACCGTTGCTAAATTATTCACTCAATAACTGGAGAAAAAGCTGTTGTTCAGCTTTCCTGATCCGCTTAGAATTTGTGGGGCTATGTTGATGATACGTCGTTGTTGATACGTAGAGAAACTATTGATAAATTCATGGAAAACATAAACTCCTTTCATTAGCCCATCGACTTTACAATTGAGCATGAATCAGTACATCGTGAGCTAAGTTTCCTAGGCTGCAAAATACGCAGAGGAGCCGATGGCAAACTGGACACAAGCGCGCACAGAAGGGACACCCATTCTAATAGGTACCTTTTGTTTTTAGGTGAGGACAGCCATAGTGCACTAAGAAAGCAGTCGCATTCAGTTTATTCCACAAGGCCTTTTATTAACCTGTTTCGAGGATGAGGTCTGGAAAGAATACAAGGCTGTAAAATCAAAAATGAAAGTCAATGGTTACTGTGACAAGATTCTACGTCCAATTCTGGAGCCACATTGCAACAAAATCAACGAGCACAGGAAATGGTTATTGACTACTGTTATTCCGTATAGGAAGAATACTTCGGAGGATCTTAGACGGGTACTTAATCAGTACAACATTGGAGTGGCATTTAAAGCCGTAAACACATTGAGGAATATGTTAGCCACCTTAAAAGACAAACGAACAGTTCTGGAGCAGACAAACTGTGTTTACCGAATCAAGTGGAGAGAGTGTCAAGTCTTGTACATTGGACAGACCGTCCGGCGGCTGGAAATACGCACTAAAGAATATGTAAGGTGTACTAAGAAGTCCCCTACCGACGCTGGGTAACTCCGGAAATTAGAACACGATTCAGCCATTGCTGCCCACGCGATCCTCAACCAACACCAAGTTGACTTCGACCATCCGACGGTGCTTAAAGGTGGTTTCCGTAACCACAAAAACGTATACCAGCAGAAGCGTTGCTGATCGATAGAACACCACAAGCGGTGGATCGCTCCGATGGCCTGGAATTGTCAGTTGTTTGACAGGATTTCCTGGGTGGATAATAGTGACACCTCGTCGGAAAAGGTGTGAGACATCCCTGTCACCCACCCCATCCCAAACAGTTTACACACATGTAGAATAGTCGCACACATGCACATACACACAAATCGTGGACCAATACATTGGTAGCCTGTTCAAACACCGCATGTAAAACGCCTAAACACGTGCAAGTTGGTGACTACCTCATTGAAGCTTGTACAGTGTGAATTTTCTGATCTAAATCGCATGATGTGGGCTCTTCGAGAGGGTCAGAACGTTGCGAAATCTGCTACTCGTTCGGTTTTAACCCATTGTGGCATAACCCAAGAGTTACTTAACAATGAGTACCAGCACAACACACAAAATGTTTCCGCATATCGGTACTGCTCACGGTCCGGATGTACTAGAACAAATTGCCTTGTTACACACTACGAGCTCTTGAGGCGGTTAGCTAAGTCTAATATTACAGTTTATATACATCCAAGCACATTTTGATCTGAGAAGTACTCAGCTCACCCGACTGCCTGAAAAGGTGATACAGCAACTATCCTATCCATTACGGTCGATTACATTAACACGAGATTTCTCTTCCGGTTGAAACCACAGAAGTGGTTACATTGTTCAGAACCATTTTGGTGGCTGGTAATTATCACGAAGCGTTGTTTGAGCGAATATTAAACAACACTCGCAGCTGTCACATTCTCATATACTTTCCAGTCAGTCCCACTAAACAAAAGTACCATACTCTGGGTTCACCTTAGATAGAGCACACCAATTACAGCAGAGGGATATTCTGTTTGTTAGTGGAGCCCTAAAATTCTTAGATTCGAAAGTTCCCCTAGTTTAGCTTGTTTTGCAAGATAAAAGCACGAGGTCTTCCGCCAATTCCCCTTGCTTGAGACCTATGCCAGAAGCTCTAGAATTTTTATTCCGCAGTGTTTGTGATCAGTGTTTGTGCTCAACCCTGGGTAGGATACTTTGCCTGGGTGTAACAGAATACAGTACCGACATTGGCGTAAAGACCAATTTAACTTCATCAACCAGTTCGGGATTCTTACGAATAAATGCAGCTAGTTATCTGGGTTTACTCTTCGCTCCAACTGCATGATAACCGTGCGGTCGTGTTCGATATTAGAGACGACACAACAAAGTGTTCATAACTTAAAACATGTTAACCAGGTGATTACCAAGTTAATTCTTAAACAAGTATCAGTTTGAAAGGACGCGTACAGATTTGCTTGAATTAACCGCATTCATAATTAATGAACCCAAGCTGTGATTCGTCTACATTTAGTGGCCTTTCACACACTGTGTAAGAACAGCGCTTCCACCAACATATGCACTTCGTTGACTGCCTAGATTTCATAGAACCGCGGTCATGCATGTTGGAGTGAACAACTCGTTGACCGTGTACGTAGGGCAGTTATTGACACTTAACCTCAAAACACTATAACAACCTAACAATCCATCAAGAGAAGGCCTTTGGGAATGTGAATTCCTGTATTCAGTGGAATGTAATTAGAAACAAGTCAACATACATAACAAAGGCATGAAAGCAACAGTTAGTCGAAGTGAAATCTACATTATAAAACCACCTGTATGGAAAATAGACGACGTGACTAGCGAAAGTTCACACATAACACCGGTTGCTACTGTTTGATCGTCGTGGATCAACTGATGACCAGAAATCTGTGCGCTAATATTCTCTCGTTAGGCAAAAGACATTATCCAAACATGTACTTTGTGTTGTACAGGTACGCAATCTTTGTGGGCAAATTCCTCCAATTACGCAATTGCCAAGATATGTGTTCTGTTTCCCAGCGGTCTTCTGTTCGAACTAATCAGACTCGCATGTATAGCACCTATGCTAAATCGGAGAAATAGAGACTGTTTCTCTAAGTATTCCTATGACAAATCAAACGCTGCAACTTGTTGGCTTAGTGCCACATACGTCTGATTTCTGAAAATGGCAAGCTTCTGTTGGAGGCAGTTTTGTATCAATTACAACGTAGACATTTTATCCCGGTAGCCTCCGATAACGGTAGTTTAGAATGAAATTCGGCTTACGTATGGAAACGGAATTAAATTTCAAGGTAAGAGATAGTTTGATGTTCATAAGTATGACCAAGTTCTAGCAATCCATAAGTGCATGAAGTTTCTGTCACAAAAATATATACGCGAACAGTTAAGGTAGAATAAGGCAGTTCACAGAGTCCGGTGCAACGAAGTGACTTATAAGGGTTAGCAGATTACTGTGAAACTTGTTTTTGCAACCAAAAAAATCAAATTAGCCCTCGCTTACCTATTTTTAATGAAAGAGAGAGTAATCTTTGTGAGGCTTTTTAGGACTATTTCTATAAAGTGGATGACGGAAGGAGCAAATACTTGTGTGGGACATGAGCTACAGAAGATTTTCAAAACTGGCGAACTAAAATAACGCTAACGGGATACACGATAAAACCCACACACAGAGTGGAACTACCAGAAATACCTTCAAATGAACTGCCAGACTAACTGCTGCTTTCTTTCAGTTGAGACGAGAGATTTCCGTTTACAAATTCGTACTACCTAACTATTGTTTCAGTGTAACTGTGCTGTCATTTTAGGAACTGAGTGGAAATTTAATGTGGTATTTCACAAAAACACCTGTTCAGTCAATAATTGCAACTAAATGTTACACATGGTACCTTGTCCGAAGAGTACAATTGTCTGCATTCAGCGAAATCGAAATAAATTCTTGCAGAGGAAAATTAATCACATTTTGTGTAAACATTCCATGCAAAATGTCACTTAAGTTGCTTTTTCGAGCCTCATTAATTTTGATGACGATTGGTTTGAGTTGCATGCGAAATGAAGATTTTTAACATCAGAGGACAGTTATATATATTAATCAGAGTTATCTGTGTGCTGTTCGAACACGCAAAGATGTAGGACTCTTACCAGCCGCGTGTTAACGAAAAAGCAAGGTCTCGTTATGGGCCGTGTGAAATGAATATTGGATAGATTGGTCGTCTGGTCATTTTTTAGATCAGTATGCCGGACCTGGTACCGGTTAACGCAATGGTCCAAAGTGTCACAATGTCCAACCGCTGTGATGTTGAATGTCTCGACCAGACCAGTTTCAGGCTATGCAAGTTGATGCAATTTGATTGATGCACTTAAAAATCTATTTGTCCCATCTTTATCCTTACTAGTTTGTCCCAGTGCAATAAACTCAAATGTTTCATACAATAAAAGCCGGGAGATTTGGAGTTTTTTCATTAAGATGTTTCCTAATAACCGTTTGTAGATCGGGTGGATATCATGAAGAAGAGTGTGATCAAATATTCAAAGATCAACACACAGCTTACTTGTAGAAATCAAATATATCACCACATATCAGGGTTTACCCCAGTTAATGCGCTGGTTTCCAGCTAAAAAGGGGTTGAGGGGTTTTGTCATACATTTCGAAGTCACTAATTGTTACGTTCTTGGAATCATGTATGAAACGTCAATAAACTGCGAAATACTTTGAAGTAGTGATCATCTTGGGACTTTTAGTTTGAAAGTGTGTTCTATCTTGCTCTGAAAGACGGGTGATGATATATGTGGTGGCTGCTACTGCTGTAATACTTGCTTTCATTCGACTAGCTAGCTTTTTGGAGGAAAGAATGAACACGGCAAAGGTAACGGCAATTTCTTAATGAAGGTGTGAGTCAGTTTGGTAACATCGCAGTTGTGTAATTTGTTTGTGTTTGTTCCATCCACGTCTCAGAGGATGGTCATTATTTGTATAGCAGTTTCAGCTGGTATGTTATAAGATTTTACTTATGTTCTGGCAGGCTGAGAAGATCATTTTGGTTGAATACAAGTGTGTTGTAACTACACGCTACCATGTCTGACTGTCTGTCCGTGGTGTTGGCTTCTACTTTTATCTGCCGGTTCATGGCGGCCTAGATGAAAGTTGTCAGAAGTGAACAGCAATTAGCACGGTTATGGAAATGCTTACTACTTACTATTGTTTGTGATTTAAATTAGTCATTTCCGCCTGATATTGTTCCGTTCTATAAGGCAATGAATATATTTTCCCTCAATCCGTCACGCGAATCAGGCTTCATTGGATCAACTACGCAAAAAACTGTCTCAAAAAAGTGTTGCTGTAGAAAACTAACGTTAACTGAATACTAAGTGTCACACGTCTCGATGTCTCCGTCCACATTAAACGTCCGTTCTTATGAATTGGTTCACACTTGCTTGAATTTCAAATGACTGTGAAATAAGTGGCCAAGGGAGATGCCGGGTTTGTACGAACCGTTTTTCATCACACAGGTCGGATTTGTAGAATGTGATGACGAAAGCCTCGGCCGTTTGTAGCTCTAAACTGACAGCTCTGGAATCGGCTTTACGCACCTTGCAGATGACTCGGAGCGCTTCAGCTGACTGTATTTGATGACCGACGTCAATTAAGTGGGAACCGGTCGTACTGAAAATGAGCGTTTTCGTACCGTTGTGAATTCACATCAGAAGCTTTTCACGAATCTTTTCTAACAGCCACTTTATTGCTCTCTCCTCTGCACTGCTTGACAACAGACCTTGGAAGGATAAACACAAAAGGGGGAAGGAAACCTAGGCAAGCTATCTTTTTGTGTGTGGCCTTAGTACCGGCTAGGTATTGGACAACATAATGAGACTTACTGCAGAGTAGGCACTCTCAATTGCATTGCAAGCTCGGCGGGTAATTATCTCACTGGTAAGTTTACCGTCATATGCTGGGTGATAAGAAGAGGCTGTTTGTCCGTTGTCACGACACTTCCGTGCTTGCATGTTTTTCTACATGAGTCGGTGAAGATATCCGTTTTGACGTAGCACATCATCTGGTAAGGTGTCTGGCGTAAACGTGAATGCCGTCGTCAGCTGTACCATCAAACAAGTCAATAAAGTCTCCTTACAGTTCATCAATCTTAGCTTATTAAAACGTTTGTACAAATAGTCTTCAGCCTAGTAATTTACTGTCGTTGGCGCCAGTTGTGCACAAATTACCAGTCATTTGGAACCTTGATACCAAACAGACTTCCTTCTACCGCCCGTAAGGTAGAGTTAGGAAACAGATGCACTGAAGGCAGCTACATTCATTTAAATCCAACAAAACAAATATTAGTACAGAATGAATACTGCCTTAACCGATTGCACAGTTTGTATTCAGGTGGAGTATGCAGCGTGATCGTTTCCCAAAGCAGCATGAAGTACAAACTCCACTCCTGGAAACGCACACCAATAATGCATATTCATACTAACGTTCTAAGTTTTATGGTGGAACACATTTTCTATGAGCTGCTGTGAATCACACAGAGTTACAGACTTCACGGTGGGTATGACCCCGATATTAACTTTCAGAACACAGCCACATTCAATTCCGAGTCATATTTCTATTAATGAATTCATAGGAAAATTGGTGTACGGTCCGCATCAGTTTTTATTTTTTAAGAAACTAGGTTTGTGGCTCCAGTAGTTATGAGGAAGCGAGGTTTTTTCAACCTAGATAGAATACAAACTGGTCAGTGATTGTGTCAATATTTTTTGGTGGATATTCCACTCATCCTTGGACAACAGAACCGTGCAGCGTTGAGTCATTTTTAAGCATTCATTGCAGAATCCAAGTTGAGAGTACCCAAAGTAGTGGCACGATTGCATCTGTCTGGCAGAACTATGCATTTTTATACAAGTATGAGCACTAATAAACCACTGATATTGAAGGCTTGGCCTTCTTCTGTTCATCGCCGTGCCCATCATTCACCGGACGAAGCGGAACTGGATTGTTGACGGCGTTACCACTGTCAGTTAACATGGTCGAAGTATGATCGCTTGCGAGTTTGAAAACACAGGTGGTTGCTGGCACAACATTGTTCGTTAAACTAATAATCCAATGTTTAAAGAAAGCCGGCAACAAATCCCTATGAACATCGGAATAATCTATGTATGTATCATCTGTTTTGATGTGCGTACGCGAAACTACGCTGCTGAGAACTCGCCTTATTTCTAGACCGTCTCTTGATAACTCAAGTAACAAAAACGGTGTTCACTTTCGTCTAGGTGAAAAACGCACTTGAAAAACTTGTGTTGATTATTGACTACAAGAACTTAGTGTACATAACGAATCAATCGATTGCAAAAATCTGTGGTGATTGTAACAGCTAATGACAACTGATTTTTTCTAATATACTGCGCTGAGAGTAATAGTTAAAAAGTTACAAAAGCCTTTCAGATACAAGAATATATTTTTATCGATCTCCAACAATGATAGCCAATGATTACAAATATAAATTTAACATTCCCTTTCGCACAGTTGAACTGCCTCAGTGGGTAGCGAATGAAACAGGCAAATTCATACCCATCTGTTGCATTCGAAAAGACTCTCTGAACGAAGAAGCCTGTTCTGATGAATATCGTATTCGTGTATGTAACTCACGATTGGTCCCTGATAGCTCAGACTACGCCTCAAGTTGCTGGTACTCATGGGAGATATAGAATTTAGAGTTTCAATGGATTGCAGAGAAAGCTGGCCTTTAATGAGATCTATGTATGCTTCTCGCAAAAACTGCATTTGTCGATTAATTACATTTTTTGCTTCTTCTAAGATTTCCAGATTTTTCTTTAAGTTTGCCGCGTGTTTATATAACTGACGATTGTATGGAATACCCCCCGATTTGTTGATATAACCATCAATCCTCATTCGTTCTAAAATGTCAACTTGTTCCCTTGAACGCCAGCGTATTTTTGCAGTTTTCTGCTCAGACTCCAAAACATGCTTGACTCCTTCAAAATGAAATCCACCATCTTTTACTCCACGGTTTAAGAGTTCACCACATATAGGATCTTCAAAGTCAGATGTTTTGGAGCTCATAGATTCATCGAGATCATGCCGTTGAAGTGGATCTGAATTTTGTTCAGCAAGATTTGTCTGAAAAATCTTGTATTGTGGGTCGAACGAAAAATCGTTGGGACCAGACGCAGCAAGTGGGCATCGATCAAATGGAACTCGAGAATGATGTTCCACTGGAACATATCCCATGTGAAAGTTAGCAACGTCAGCCAGCCTCATCAGACAGCCCTGTGGTGCCGGAGAAGGAGGCGGATCAGCATTAAGTTGAATGTAACTTGAGTCGCGCACGGTTGGGCTGTTTAGTCTACATAAATTAGGAGTGTATATTTCGGTAGTCATGCATTGCTGCTTTTCAGGTACGCTGGAATCAGAATTGACAAATATCCCACTATCTGTCATTGACTTGCAAACAAACTGATTCGCGTCTTTTGTTTGACATTTTATTGAATGTCTCCATTTTTCTGATTGGGATCCTGGATAAGAAAACCATGGATTAGTGTTAACCGCTGCTGTTCTGTTCATGTAACGTAGTGGTGTATCTTTGGAATGATTTTGTCCAACACTGTTTACACGGTTCGCAACATCTGTACTTGTCTCTAGCGGGTGCGGATTGGTGAACTCGTTATTCGGGTTAAATACGACTGCGCCGAACGGATCAGAAAAACTTGTTGGAAACTCTCTAAACTCGGACGGCCGCCCACAATTAGCAGCCTTTGGTGTGAAAGACAAATTAAATAACGTAGTAGATGATCCACAACTGCAGACGTCTTCATTGAGTATATCATATTTACGTTTGCATTCGACTTGTGATGCACTGAATTTTTCACTCAACAGGAAATTGTTTCTATCGGTGCAAATCACACACGAACATTTCTGGTTCACGTTGTATTCGGGTGTGATCGCTTCCTGTTTCAATGGTTGGACTGATTTCGATCGAGTAAATATTCTGCTGATAAACGAAGAACATGATGTAGATCTGGAGATTTGGTTATCCAGCGGTGAGAAGGAAGACTGCACTCCATCATTCCCATCACACAAGTATCTTCTTATCAGGGTCGTCAACTTCATTTGCCGAAAGTGCTGAAATTTGTAGTGGAATATGTACATTTGGAACGTTTGAAAATTGCTACCAGAATGAGTGTATTCTATGTGAGCAAATCCATCTACGACAACTGACATCGTCTTAAAGATTCATCATGGATAAATAGAATGTTACATATTTAAAATTATATAAAAGGAAATGATGACAGTTTTCTATAGTTGAGAAAACGAATAGACGATGAGTAACTCACAGAACAGAATCGAAACATTGAGTAATGAGGGATTTGTATGGATTGAATAAGGCTAGACTATTAAGCACAAGTAGCTGATCATGAAAATGGTGACTATCGTGATGGATGCTGATTCAGAATGAAAGAAACTTCGAAGGTTACGTAATAGAAATTATTCCGAAAGTTGGGAAACGTTTCCTGATGTCGCGCAACTTGTGGAAAAGATCACGTACGTTGATTGAAGGCGAAGTGTTCACAAGAGTTAGGGACATCTTCAGTTGACATTACTAAAGCGCCTACATTTTCCCGTTTGGATTTCCATGACCAGTTATGCATTCATCTGAACGGACTGCCATAGTAGCCTACACACAATATTTTGATGTGCGCCGGAAAGTTTCGGCATTGTGCTCCCAGTGAAAATTATCCATTTCACTAATGGGTTTCTCATATTGTGTGTACGCCATCGCTGTGTATTCGTCTGTCACAGATACAAACTGATGACCATGTCTCATCAAACCCATAGTTTGCTGAGTGTTCTAATGCATCAAAAGTTTATATTGAGGTAGTGTTTTTGAGAATCATCTATTAAAATCGGCACGTTCGTCTGCCAGCAGACTGTAAACCTATGTTTTAAAACCGACGAAGACAAACCGTTATTAAAGGGACATGTTATAGTGAAATGCGAAACCCCAAAATGAGTGCTCCAACACTAATAGTTGATGGTAAAGCTTGAATTCAATGTTCAACACTCTGGTCGCTTAGTTAATTTTGCTCATGAAATCTTCAGCAATACGCATCAGTTTTAACCAGAATGAAACAGCATTGGTTTTATTGAGAAGAGTTATCCTCGTTTTGAAAGATGTAAACTTAGCAGATATTAGAAGTGAGAGTTTTTTTTTGAACATGATTGTTACAGTCGTTTTGTCTTTCTTCAAGTTTTTTGTCGTGATTGATTTCTGTCAAATTAACGACTGTTTTTTCTGGAACCTCCATAGGAGAAAGAACTGGAAGCATGAATCTGAAAAATGTAACTCATTTCTCCTACAGTGTGTCCGAGATCAGGTTATGGAGCACATAAATTTAAGGTGAATAGAATGGTTCTGTGCTTGCTGCATTAAGCTGAAGTGGTAAAACATGACTTATCGTCGCACTTTTTTTCTCTGGAGTTGCTGATGTTGTAGAGCCCGAGATATCTGCACCGGTGGTTGCTTTCAAGGACAGGAGGGGAGATTGAGGAAGCTACTACTTGCAAACGGACACCCTGGGAAGTTCATTGATAGTCACAGCCGGAAAAGACTGATCAATAAGGCTGTGAGTGCGGTTCCTAAGATGCAGGCAGTTTTGAATCTACCTTTCATAGGCGATAATAACACGACCGATGTAAGTCAAAAGTTGCAATCTGCTTTAACTCGTACACATCCTGCGGCTGAATTGCGGCTGCTACTCGTAACTGCGAGTGTCGCCTAGCTTATCCATGATAGCGATCTACTGAAGTGTTTTGCCCCATATGAAACTTATCATTCACTTGCAGCTGCGGTAACGTCTCTATCGGCAGGACAGATCGGCGCCTATGACAAAGAACAGCGGGACACACAGTTGACTGGTTGGTGCATGCCATGATGCAAAAAGCACCACTTTGTTGATTTGTAAATCATTTCAAGTAGAGTTGCGTAATCGGAATACTCACCGTGCGGCTCTGTGTGCGCACAACCTGTTGACTCACGGAGTTTACCTGCCTTGGAACTGACGACAGTTTTGTTTGATGTAAACCCAAACATTGACTGTTTCTCAGGTTGTTGCTATCCGTCTGCCTTATATATTCTAATTTCTTACGTTCGTGACTGACGAAAATAAACGAAATGTTACCATCTCGTGATGTATGTCTTCTATCGTTATTGGTGAACTGGATCAAGAAGTTCAGTGTTTTAAATATAAAACTGTGCTTGATCTTACGGCCAGCGGTTCGACAACGCATTTTTAGGTGAATCACACGTTTTTCTACTCAAGCTGCCTGATGGATGGACAGTTTAAACAATAATGTTAACCTGGTTGTTTGATACCAGCACAGCGAAATTGATTGAAAATTAACTGAAGGTAAATTAAATGGGATAAAAATTTTAAAATGGGATGCTAATTTTATCCACTACGTTAATTCGTAATCAGGCTTAATGAGGTCAATAAATTCAACCGAAGTGGGAAGTTCCTGATCGCAGGATTATTGACAGTTACTGGCTCCAATAGATACGTTCGAGTAATCTGAGCACTATCTATACAAGTTTGCGGTTGAACATCTAGGTATGATTGGTCGGTCATGTTTAGTGTGAACTTATCGGTGTTATGGTTAACACGTCTGTCTCACATACTTGAGAATCCAAGTGATAAGTCCTGCTCAGCAAAAGATATTTCCACTCTGATGAACTCTTATAAAGATGAAACAAGTGTCTAGTGATTTTTTATGGAGTGATTTGGCCAAGGCGCTCATTTGAATGCAAGGACTAAGACCGCGTGTGGGTTGTGTTCAATTTGTAATGGCTGAACTCCCCGAAATTCAGTCCAAATTACATATTTAAGTGAAAAAATTTACTACAGACCTCATAAACATCCTTCTAACCTAACCCCAAAGGGGATCAAACGTATACATCTAGCGGAATGTTAATTCATTTTTCTCTGTTCGTTACTAAATTGATAGCAGTCATCAACTTGAATTTCCTATCTTATTCATTTCCATGCAGCTGTTACCCATTTCCAAACGTGCAACGCAGCATGTTGTCGACCAGAGAGGAAACAAAAATTCACAGTAAAAGTTTTCCCACCACCAGCCCAATAATCCGTGAACCAACGGATGAAGTGATTACTTCGCTGGCATGGACTTCGTGTAGAGGTGGAGGTATTTCAGTTATTGTCTTCTACCCATTCTTTTCTCCGGCTTTGTTGATGTAATGTATGATGAACGGTCTGCCTGGCTTTTCATAGTCCAATGAGAACTTTGCTCTTAATCCCTATCTTCTTTAGGTTGCACTAACCTGCACTCCTATACTGCAACGCTTCTTGTATTACATTTCAAAAATCTTTCTTCTCAGTGTAGATCTCGTCATTGCAGCCTCTCTCTGTTTAGTTTCCGAGAGATAGGGGTTTCCTTTCCTTATTAGCCAATCAAGTGGCTAACCAGCATTGGCCGGCTGGACAGAAAGGCCCCACTGGCACACCTCCCGGTCTTATTCCTTCGGGTTTACACTGGATATGTGGTGTGTTGGTGGAACTGCAATTGGTGCAGCGCAAGCCAATTGCAGTGATGGATAAGCGCAGGCGTCGTTTGGCTTCGGTCACTGTGACAGGCTAATCCGAATCGGATACTGCCAGCCGTACGTGGTTGATAACAAACTTTCATGTAAATCTTTTTGTTAATGAAGTCTTTGATAACGCAATTGCAGTCATTAAATGATACCTGAATTAAATTATTTACCATATATATCAAGATACCAGAAAAAAGTTTCCGGATTTTTCTGAGGTTTATATATCAGAACTCATGAAATGCATATGGTAAACTGTTAACAACCAAAAGTATGTTGTAGTATCTTTACCGGCTAGAAACAGACTCTAAACCATCGTAAACAATCTACATGGTTTCTAATTTGTAAAACAATCCCACAATCCACAATGCCGCTGTCGCTGTAACGTAACCGAGTAGCTTAAATCGTATAGTTGAACGTTTTCCCAAATTGTAGGTAGTTTGTCAACTATTGCTATCTCCGGGTAGGTTAGAACAGCAATGACTTTGAAAAAACCATTAATGGAAAACAAGTCAGTTTTTCTTTTATTACTGCTTAACAGTTTTGCTGGTTTTTTCAGCGTGCACTCCATAGTTGTTTTCAGAAATTCCAAATGAGACGATACAATTGTAGTACATCCATATGTACCTGAGTCTTGTTACTATGACAATTATATATGATTTTTCTCAAACAAGCCAAAACAGACCAGACATCTTAAAACACAAGCAATCTTTGATCTTCTATCGTATATAGCATGTGGAGTAATTTTTTACTTAAAATTATTGCGTCTGGCTTAAACGCCTAGTAAGCGTTTTGTGCATTCTTGGACGAGTTGCTCTGTGAATTTCCACAGGTTAGATCGTCGAAACAATAACAAAGTTTGGCGGTGTTTTTCCAAACCCAGCCAGATTGATATTGAACGGTAATTGTCTGTGTGAAAGATGCTTCTGGAGAGCTGGAGTATTTTTCAATTTATACAAATCGGGCTTTAAAGAATTCAATTCTTCGTTCTGTTTCGTAATTTTAGCAAAGCATTTGAGGACGAATTATTTATTCTCACAGAGTTGGTATCTCGAATGAATTAGAAAAATAAATCAATTTGAACAACAATATTTTTTCAAATTTCGTGTCAAATGACATAAATGGCGACTAGACAATGTTCTCAATGATTCCGAATCATTGTTGTTCGCAAAGCGATTTAATTCTGCCACTATTCCGATGAAAGTCGGACGACTAAATTAGATTAAGAAGGCGTAACAAACACAAAGTTGGCGGGCGATCGACTACACAGGCAGTCCGTTGCTGTTCAAAGTTTTATTCACTGCTCTGAGAATATTCTTAGCAAGTTTCAATGAAACATGCCTGGCCATCACGAGGTTTAGATTCTTCTCAGTTATCTTTAAGTGTCAGAGACGGCAGACACAGTGGAAGTTATGAACATCAGACGAATTATCGAGAATTTCTCGGACAATCTTTCTGGAAGTCAGTGTTTCGTTTCTATTTTGACTATTGGCCGCGGGTGACGGTTGGGTCCGCTAATTTTGGTGTCCGGTAGGTGCACTTGAAACGCACATTACCTCTATATGTGCTCTCGTCAACTGTGTGAATTTTAGTAGAATGTGTCTAATAACAGTCAGTTATTTTGGGCATTAAGTATCCACTCTTCTGAAGTGTGTTCATTGGAATCTCTAGCACCTGGGGCGAAGCTTCAGATGAAAATATGCACAAGACTAGAAGAAACTGCTCCAGCGGTCAATCTGTTGTGAATATGCTAAACTTTCACACTTCTGTTGAGCAAGCAAAATTTTCTTTGCCCCATCACACATCCGGCTGATGTTTGCGGGACCGTTTTGACCTCAGCAGATCTAACCAGACGGCTTGTCTTAGCTCTTCAAGTTGCTTATTGTTTTTCAGTATCACGTTGGGTACGGTGTGTTCACGGTCAGCAAAAGTGGCATACTGGAATTGATGGATATAACGCTTTCTGAATCAACCGGTGTTTTAAATGGTGCCTAATAAGCAGCCTACGACAGAGGTCTCAAGACCCGGCGGCTACAGCAAACTGGTGATTAATTGTTTCTGCTTCATTGGCGCGACGAATGTTGGCGAATGAGTCTAAGTTCCTAGGTCAGTGCAGAAGGGAAATCTATAAACTGATGTGATAGGCCTCAAGGTTCGCATTGATAAGGTTTGCAGATAGACGTGCGTCACCTTCTCTAGCTAGTGTGCTTCCAGTTCTTCACAGTTTAAAAGTGGTCGTGTGTTTGTGAATAGTTCGATAACTTCTTAGCCCCCGTATATACATGGCTTACGTTCCACATGTTCTTGGTTGCTGACATTTCAGCACGACCGGACCAATTATCCACCAATTCGCAAGTGACCAAGGCTCAAACGAATAGAAATGCCTCTCACAACATCATAGAGACCATCGTTCATATGCGGCAGTTTACAAGGTGAACCACAAACGGTTGATCAAGTTTATTATTAACAAGAGGCTTGGAAAAGTTTTCAAATCAGAAACGATATAGCTAGCAAAAGTGGTCTTCGGCTAGATCAGAACGACCTAATATTAAGAGGAGGCGTAACAATTGATAAAACCTACTTACCTGTTAAAAAGTGTTATCATCCATTCAAGGCTATTTACAAAAGACATCTCTGTCATCTTCCATAAGCAGAAACGAGTGTAAACGGGAAAAACTCAACCATTTATTGCTTTCAAGGTTAATTGTTTCTCAAACTTCCAGTTTCATCTCAGGGATATAGATCTTGATGCAATGAACGTCTGAAATTTCGTCGTTTATGAGCTTGTGTTGACATTAATTTAATGCATATTATGGTTTATTTCAAACACCTTAAAGCAAAGTGAGCTATGACATAAATCAAGCAGAGCCATGTCAATAGCTTTACGTTCCTTGATCATGACGAACAAGAATACTTCATCCCGCTAGGCGTTCAAATTTGTAGAAATTAAAGTTCGCCTACAAACGCCTAGATGATCGCTATTTAGTTAAGTGAAGTAGACATTTATACAGGTTTGTTTTCATTCAGTATCTGTTTTCAATTGTTATACTAGTTAATATTTTCCCCGCCGTTTGTGGATGCTTCGTTGGACAAATATAATTGTCATCTACTTACAAAATTCTCAGTGGCTCATTACATCAATTTCGAATTAAGCTTTTTGCAGATTTTGCCAGATAACTGTTCCGACAGTGGTGAATCAATATAGTAATCTATATGCATCTGTTAATTGCTTTATGTCATCGCCGTAAGGTGTTTATTATAATTTTGGTTGAGAATTCTCGTTGCAGTTGGTAATGTATTATATATTACGCTGATGTGCCCAACGTCTCTGGTGGCTCAGTGTTAGCACGAAAACATTCTTGTCATTTGGCTAGAGATAGTAGACGCGAACTTTAATGATGTACTTCTTCAGCAAGAGCCAGTTATCTTGTCAAGCGCTTGAGTTGATGTGTTCTTCTTTTCATTCAGTTCCGTTTTTGGTTCTCGTTAGAGGGTAACGTGATTTAAAGTGCACCGAAATAAATAACACTAAGCCTTTTTACATGTTTCCGTCTATAGTAATATTTGCTTAAAATTAACCGTATCATTATCTGGTGATTGATTGCAAAAACTTACTTGTTTAGCCATTTTCTAATTAATATATATCTTTAAACAAAAACGCACCGGGTAGGACTTTTATCAATAGTCACTGCCGTAAATGCATCTACGGCGCAGCCGGCGTAAAGGATGAAGCAGGTTATAGCACGGGCAAACTGTTAGTTCCACCCGGCGGTATTGAAGTATTAGATCTAATCTGGAATTGATCATACAGGTCTGCTTTCTGAATGGACCATACCGCTCACTGCCGGTTTCCGAACAAGCTCTCTCAATCTAGGTAACCGATCCAGTTCAAAATATTATTCATAAAAGTAGACAACTATGCCATTTTCCTATGCACTGAAAGCGTCCGTGAGAAGCCTAAAACCTCAAATGGGACAAGCTGCGGTTAGAGCGTCAACTAACAAGGGTTTTCTTCTAAATAAAACAAAGTGATGAACTGTGCAATGAAAGTGAGTTCCACACTTTTCGTATCAACCTTTGTTGAATCTATATTTCAGTTACATAGGGCTGCATTCGATGTTGGTCTGTAGTAATTATTTTAGCCTGGCACATATGACACAACAAACTGTACGCATCTTAAGATCACCTACTGCAGGTAATCTCACTGAAAACCAGTTAACTCTGTCCAGCTTTGCCCGCTTCCTTTTTGCATGATCACATTGTCGAAAATTAGGATAGGCTGGGTATGTACGTTAAAGTGTTCGTTGTTCACAAGCCGAACGTCTGAGAGTTTCTTGTGATTATCAACTGGTTTTCTCAAATTTGAAAATAGTTCTCACACTTTCTTTGTTTACTCGAAAATGCGCTAAAATTTTGAATGAGTTAAGTTGAACACCATTCATATACGATCGCGCCCATTGACACTTAGAGAGAATTTTCTACCCAGTTTTTAAAGAGAAGTTTCTAAAGGTTACAGAGCTTTACTACTGTACATTCTGTCCATAACCAGGAATGAGACTTTGGAAAAATTATCCTGAAGTAGTCACATTAACCACGAATGTACATGTAACCACACATTTAGTATAACCTTGTTACTATGTATTTGACATTTGTAGTTTTAACTTGATTGAATTTCCCGTCACCGTTTATGGTAAACACAAATGTTCACTGTGTCTTCCATCTAGAATACCTGAGAGTTTAAATGCTGCTCATACTAAAACATGAATGAACTTTCAAATACTTGAATATCTTCCCAAAAATATGGGATCAGCTATGCGGCGGTTTCAATCCTGGAGATAATGTGTGCTACTAATGAGCTCTAACAGCTACAATACTTCGTTCAGCTTCCGCTTATGACGATGATTTCGGTTGTGTCGACGTTAGTACAAACTCTGTGCGCAGACATGAGTGCTGTTGACCTGATCTAACGTCTTCTCTATGGAAACTTCACGACAGTTGTACCTAAACAGCTTTCAACATATCTTCATCAGATTTAATGTGAATAAAAGCAATCAGATTAGACTCCTCGTTCAATATGTTTTCGTTAAATGGGTTGAGAATAACGACGTTAAGAGCAAGCTGTAATACTCTGTTCCAACCACATTGTGAGTTCGATTAAAATATTCCTAAGAAAGGCCACCTGAAATGGTTGAAACGTAGAGTATTATGACTCGCTTGTAACGCTATCTTATTCTCAATCCATTCATCACTAGACAGCCTCCTATCATTGTTTGTTCCGTAATTTCCATCAAAATGATTGTTCTACTTGCCTATCAAAACTGTTCACACTGATGCAAACGCACATTCAAAATTAATTATTTTGACTAATTGTCACAGGAGAAACTGACTTACTAACATTTATTTCTTGTCAGAAACAAGTTGGCTTTTGTTGCTTGCTTTCCTTACGGATGACGGATTTTGTGAGAAATGGCTTGATTAGGCTTTTAATAGGCGTTTTTTCAATGAGCAAATTGAGAACATGACAGGATGTCGTTTCTAATCACGAAATATATCAACATATTCTGCAATATCACACTTTTGAATTTAAATAGCTTTTTGAAAAATGTTTTTGGACAGATTAAGCAATCTATATATGCGGGTAGTATCAATAATGTTACTCAATGTAACATATTACCCAACCACCTCGGGTAACGTGAGAAAACAGTCTACTTCCTTTCGTTTCGTAGCAAGTGGGTGCAAAATATTTCATATTTCTCATGCGAATAACTTATCGTTTGTCAAATGATTGTTGATAACTGAGGTATTTTTAGCAGAACACGGTTTCTGAATTAATGAGCTACGGAGATTAAGCGGCTGGTATCCCTTAGAATAACTTCGTTTTGTAAACTCACATATGAGTGAATAACGTAAAGTAATAAAGTTTGCTATTCACAACGGTGTATTATTTGGTCTTGTTAGAATATGTGAAAATTGGTTTTCGAATATTAAGTTTAACGAACCAATAATTCTAGGTTCCTCTCCTCAATGCGTTCGAACACAGTTTGTACTTTTAAACATTGGATTTAGCTTCATTAGCCAGCAACTACAATACTGAAACAAATGTGTTTGAACCAACAACAATTAACGCTAATCAACATGTTTTCTCATGCACTCTTGAAAAAGTGGTGTTATCAGAGGTACTTACCAGTCTAAGTTTGGTGAAATCAACTGAATAATCAGGTAAATATTCTTTGCCTCATAAGAAACTGACTGAATGTGCTTGTTTGTTCGTATGCCAAATATACTGATGGATTCGGGTGGACAACTGCAGTCCCGTGTAAGCCAATGTCTTTCATGTTGTTGCCGGGCCAATCAGAATGGAGAGATTCGTTCTAACCGGTTCTGTCGCTGGTCATGCTTGTCGCTGTCCTCATGTGTGGTTGACTGAAGACAGAATCTTATTTGTAAAGCGGTGTATTTAACTTCTTTGTTGTGCTGCTCCACATCATGTGGCCGCTGAGGAGAACAAACTCATCTAAAAGGGATATATGTAATGGTTTTTGTACAGAACGAATCGGTTTACACAAGCCGCTACGGTTTAATATGAATTAAACTTCTGGCTGTAGAGTTAATCTGTATCCACGGACCGGACAGTTCTGAGTATGGGTGTCTAAAATGCTACAAGATAACAACGAACTGATGGTTTGGGGGAAATG
The DNA here is from genome assembly GCA_008508345.1 of Paragonimus westermani. NCBI lineage: Eukaryota > Metazoa > Platyhelminthes > Trematoda > Plagiorchiida > Troglotrematidae > Paragonimus > Paragonimus westermani. Next base: position 67,527 of record QNGE01002196.1, read on the forward strand.
CATAACAACTGGTAGTCAAACGTAAGACTAGTTTTTTTCCTCTTGGAATACAACAAACGTTGACTAACAAGTTTATTGAAACTGCCAAATGCAATTCTGTTATACTTGGCAGAGCTGTATGTTGGTCCAGCCTCGTTTTCTAAGCAAACTGTGCCTTTTAGTGGTTGCAGGATACTGAAGTTGGATCACAGTTTTACAACGATTTTCCTGTGCACCATATTACGTGTAGGACCAGCACATGATGGTCTTCGTCGACTAATTTAGTGTAACATGTCAAATGAATCGGCAAATATTGTATTGCGCTAGATTTTACTACTGACCCATTTGCACCTATTCACACAATTCAAGACGGATGGAGAAAACTTGTTTACCGCTGCTCATAATTTTCAATCGGCAATACGTTGCAATATATTTTGTCAGTCCATTCGCGTGAAAAACAGAATACGACCACACAGAAGCTTGGTTTTCCAACAGAGACAAACCAGTCTGACCAGCCAAAGTTTTTAAGGCAGGAGTTGGTTCTGATTATACTTCTACATGGGATTTTCAGTGATGAACATTATCGAAAATTAAATGTGCCCCTTATCCGCCGCAATTTCAAGATGACTGTATTAACGGATACTTTTTACCACCACAAAAGGCATGTCCGAAAATTTATATCTAAAATTCTACGGCAGTCTTGTGGAAGTTGGTCAGTTTCATATAACAAATGATTGAACACCATATTTGTCCTCATCTTATTTAATAATTCATGGATTCCTGTATTTCCGTAGGCAGACGTCGGAGTGCTATCTTTCTCCGTCGCTTATAAACCTTGACAGTAGTAGAATCAACCCGTTGAAATATCACATTTCGCACCAGGAAAATGTCACAACATGGTGAACTGTCACAAGAGGCCAGAGCGTCTTGAGAAGCGGAAACTAGCTGTCTTCAAATAAATGACAATGTATTAACTGAAAGAAAGCTGACGAAAAAATTGTGTGCTTCCAAAAAACACTAAAACAACGTGTATTATATAGTCAAACTGACATGCGACTTTCTATCATGTTCCCGTTGTCGCTTGCCTGGTGAAAAGAGCAATGAAATCGGCAAGATTGATTTTATCACTGACAACTTTGCACGATTTTCACCTACTAGTGACAAACAATAATTGGGCTAAACCGAAAAGCCATGTGGTTCCTGTGAAGGTATAACGTGGACCAGAAAGTTCGTTGGCTGTGAAAAGATATTAACGAATATGATCAGCTACACCGTTTGTCAACTGCTAGATCACCTCCGAATTTCCACAAAATTTCTTGTGAGAAGTTGTCGTTATTGTGAGATACATATCGCTTCCAGGATGTAGTCGCATTGGCGCACATTATGAAAAAATCACACTGCCATAACTTGTTGCACAAACGTCCTGTTTGAGATAATGCTTGTTAGAACACAATTTCTGCAGTGAGTACTTCAATTATTTTTATCTAAGCACGCTCAAAGAATTAATTTGCATATCGTTTCAGACAGCTACATCAAAAGGACCGGAAAATTTTCAGCATGTACATATGTTCTTTGACGTTGATGGCTTCCGTCCGACCCGCATGACGGATTCACAGTTCATTTCATATTTTCCTAAACTTGTGCAAGAACAACTTGTGACTGCACCACCCAGACCTTGAGGAAGTAAACTGTGGAGTAATATGGTGCTTATACATATATATCAGCTTTAACTTGAGAATTTAACGACTCCTACCAGAATTTTGCTGATTAGTCTAATTTTTGCATGTTGATTGTCATTTTGGCCAGGTTTTGGAGGCTTCGTGGATTGTGTAGTAACATTCGCGGAACATGTTTTGGCGAACAAATTAATGGGAAGACTTAATTAAACTACTCGGGATCAAGTGTGCGTTAGCTGACGGGTGTTAACAATATGCTCGCTGGTGTACTTCGGATGTGTCGTCATTCCTTATGCAAACAGCCCACCGCAAACCCAGACTGAACGGCACATCGTGTTACTTATTGCATACTTTCAATAGCTTTGTTTACATTGATTGTTTGGTTAACTTCATGTAATCAAGGTTAAAGTGCTTGTATAGAATTTATGTGAATTTGTGTGAATGTTGAGAAACCACACTTCATATCTATTTGTGTTTCAAAGTGTTTCACAACAATTTATGTCGCATATGAATTTCGGAAGAAATGACTCAGTCTAAAAGCACTAAGCAAGCATCCACAGGAAACCTTATAGACGGAGTAGTACTAACGACTTTCATCACAGCATTGGTTGTCTGTACCAAATAGAAGCTCGGAGACGCCAAGCTAATAAGGCCTAAGAGATTAGATGGATGCTTATTGAAATTTCCGCCTTACAACTAGTTATTCGGGATGAATTCATTCGAGCACGAGGTGTGCTGAATGTTTGTGCATTGCTCTTCAAAACTCCTATTGAACCAAGTCCCTTGCAATGAGACAAAGAGTTTTGGGAGTGGGATATTAGGTTAAAATAGGCTGGATCATTGCAGGAACACGCCTTGTGGAATGCTAGTTATGCCGCATTACCAAACAATCCCACAAGTTTGCCGCATTGTTGTCCGGATGTTGTTGACTCCGTTGTTTAACTTGTGTACGTTGGGCACTTTGATACTGACTGCAAAACATCTGTAAATGTTTCGCCTATTTTGATTTATTTGCTCAAGATAATTACACGCTGACCTGGTTATCATATTTTGTTTACTAGAATTGTGTATTCTGCTTCACGTATCACATTCAATTCTATTGACCAAATAAGTAAACTAGTGAAATGTAGAGTGAAGTTACCATGCTGAACTCTCGGAACTTTATATTACGTTTCAAAGTTCGATATTTGGTGAACGGAATACCAAGAATTACACGTAGTTAGGGATATCCTTTTTAGTACTAGTTTGTCGAACTTACTGAGAGCAAAGGGTGTCTGACCACAAGAGTGCAAGCGGCTGGCTCTCTGGCATTCGAATTATTAACCGAAAAACAAGTATCTAGTTTATAGCTGAAGCAATCAGAAGAGGCCTTGTAGATACATGTAAGTATTGCTTACTGATACAGACTTAGATACCAGCGTACACACAGTGCAGTAAGCTGTAAGGATTAACTTTGAAAGTTTTGAGAATATGTTTGATTCATGGCTTGGGTACGCGCAAGACAAACTTTCACTTCAGTAATTCACTGCAAACAATCGTCCTGCCAACCATAAGAGAAGCGGGTGCCATCTCACACCCAGAAGAACAGACTTGGTTCTCCGTTTGATGACTCGCAGAAAGCTCTGGAAGTGTTGATTAGCGGCTATAACTGGTGGAATGAATGTCGGCTGGTGCATAATTTGAGGGAAAATAGAATTACAGCCGGGTGACAGAATATAACCTTGGTCACGACTTTTCAGATATGTACCGAGCGCGTAGTGTCATGCATCATACAGCATAGTAAAAGATGAAATTGTGTATAGTTACACATACCTTCATTAGACTTCGCTGATTCAGACTATCAAACTAGACAAAACATTGTTCAGCGTTTTAAAAGCCTACCTTGGACCAACAATTGATATAATTGGCTGACGAAGCTTTTGCGACAGATGCTGCGACAGTCTTCCAGATTGCGTTGACACGGATGCACACATTGTATTATTTGTAAGCAGAACATTTCCTCAGAAGTTCTAAACCCAACGAGTAAACGCATGGGCAGTTATTCGGGATATATTAAACAAATATGCAAATCATATTGTTCTTAACTATGCTTCTTCGCCCTAAAATAAATTCAACTGCGAAGTTACATTAAAAGTGATACCAAACAGTGTGTTTTACCCATGCTGTTGGCTAACGTTTGTAATTGAGGTTTTTGGGCCGCACGGAACTCAGTCTGAACACGTGATTCATCATATCAGCTGTGAATAATCGGAACAATATCGATTGTCCTCAAAATGTGAGGTTTTTAATAGGAATATCCTATCGCATTCCATATTATTTGTTACACTCAACCGAGAGGCTGTAAAAAAGTTTCCTAGTCGACAACTCCCAGACGAATTATAGTATTCAGCTTCTTGTCTCCTGGACGAAATTTCACACATCACGAATAGCAGTCACGTTATCTCACTTTCCGTCGCCTGTCTGTAACTACGTATATAACAACGCTGTAGAACTTACAAGCACGACCACAGTCATTCACCTGATATTTTATCGGTTTGTGACCAAAACTGAAAATAAACCCTTTTTGGCATAACGCAGACGAAAAGATATATAGTTAACTGCCAGTTTGACAAGAATGTACAGGAGTAAGGAATGAAGACAGCCACCTTTTCTACCTCAGTCGAGAGCTCTTCAATATTTTTCGAGGATAAAAATCAGTTTAACAACATACGCGAATCTATATTTACTGGTAAAAAAAGAGATGTTCGTTCAACACTGTTTTGAAACATAAACTTTAATGAGCCGCAACCTGCTTTCGATCATCACAGTTAGAGGAAATTGAGATATTTGAAGCACTTAGAACGTAAGACAATTACTCTACCAAGGAAACGGTAGTCTCTAGAGTTTTTCCGAATACCGCTCGCATAGAATTTACAAAATCAAACTTATACAGCAATTTTTAACCGCTTGCCAGTTATGTTCCAACTTGGGCTGTTCTGGGCTTCGTGTTGTTTATCGTTTGACAATTGAATGTATCATCACTAGGTCAAACTAAATGAAATGATTTAGTAATCGTGTAGGATCGTTAGCTGCAATTAACTAATATGGCTTTCAAAAGTGACAGTAGCCCTAACTTGGTATATGAATTAGCATACTTTCACAGGATTCGGTGCATATCACACGAAGATGCATTCTTCGTGAACAGCTGGTAGCAACCATAGTTGACCTGGGGTTTCTAACAAATTTTCGCAAGCCGAAGGTTGGGGAAGAGCTTCCGATTCTGGTTGTTAACAGACCTCACTTATCGTTTCTTACACCTGCTACTGCTCTCGAATGAACTGGGCAGTGCTGAAAGTAAAACTGGCGACTTATTTCCAGATGGTGTGCGTCTTAAGTTTAGTATCTGACAGAGAGTAAAGCGTCCGCATTACGCCAAGCTCAATGTACTGTCCAGATAGTCCAAACGAAATTAAGATGTGGATGACTCTGGTGATTGTGTGTGCAATAACCCTTCGGAGTTTGTCCAAAGACGAGTGCAATACTCCACTTGGTCGACTTAAATCTGCAAGCTTTCAATCAAGTGGCCGCCTTGTCAGCAAAATTGAGGGCTGTTTACAAGGCTGCAGATGAGAACAACTATTTCACAACAGCGACCAATTCAGATTCTGCCAAGTTTTCTACCGTGCAAACAGATGACGGCGTTCAGTAAACAAATGTCAGAAAATATACACGCGTAATGCCTACGCAGCAATAGAAAGTCCGTTTGAACTTTGAGATTCACTGGTTTCCTTGAATTGTAGAAATCGACAAACGGTTTTGTTGTTACTGAGTGTCCAACAATTTCAATGATCTTAGGGATTTCAATTTGAAAATTCACAACAGCTGCGTCGATGTTTGGGGTTGATAAAAAAAACCGAGGTGTCGCTTTTTGGGTCGATCTGGCAATTCCAGTATTGTAGACAAAGGAATGCAGTCGTATGTTCATGTATGGTAATTCATTTTTGTTATGTGAATTTATAGACACATTAGTCAGCACATTAGTCAACACGATTTTCTGACGAGTGTAACGATCGAATTTAGAGCCCTTCTCGTGGAAAAGATGCATGTGATTGACACAATTCGAGTCTGTTGTTCCTACTCATGACAGACTGCCCGAAATGCTGACATAAATGCAGAAACCAATAACATTTGCGAATAAAATCAGGTAATCCCACTGAATAACCAGATCCACTCTGCGAGCATCGCACTTACTGGAACAAAGAATCTTACGTCCATAGGTTTCCAGCTTCCGTGAGCAACGGTACCATTCACTAGCCTGTTAACACATTGCAGTTTCCCACTGTTGTATCTCCGTCATGTGTGCTATGCTGGCAGCTACTACGATTTGTGAAACAGATACCTACAATGATTTATGTTAATAACTCACTCACAACTGCATGTTTCGCAGACCAACGAATGTCAGGCGTGCACTGAAGTCGTGAATGAATAGAAGTCTTGCTTCACTATCGACAAATGCAAAATAATTGCTTCAGAAAATCTCATGCAAATCAAAATCATGAGAATCACTGGTATTTTGAGCAACGTCTTGATCACTCACAAGCGAATATAAATGTGATTACTTGGACGGAAACCTCATTTTTGGGGTCATTAAATGGAATTGATAGGACGCTTACTGTCTTCTGCAGTAATTGGGTAATCTGCATATTACTGATGGACAAGCATGGCAGAGTGTTTATATTTGAGTCACTAATGCTCAGCACAAAGTCAATGGCGCGGTGGTACACACATTTGCCCCATGAAGGCTTCACTACAGTTCTGGTTCCGGCCATGGTAGGAATGTTCTTCAATGAATAGGTCCAACAAGCGTAAAACTCGAGTAAATTGTGTTTTGAAAGGGAATTGTTAAAATATCTATGCAAATTGTGACAGAGGTTCAGCTTGCGTGAAGCTGAAACCCCGTCCTACCGGCCGACTGTGTTTAAATCATGTTATCAAAAATTTCAGGGCATAACCAACCGGGTGCTTGTCCATCATCCAGACTAATACGTTTCGTGGTTGTACACTTGCAGCGGCCTGAAGTTTCTACCAGGTGAATCATTTGCTGAGACCTGTCGTGAAAACAGTCAGCCCGCTTTAGGAATTCGCACAGAACTGGTCGGGTGAAAGTTTGGGATTATTCCCTGAACAACATTGGTGTTACATTATGCATTATAACAAAACTTGTCGAAATTGCAAGGTATACAAACTACACATCACCACAATGGTTGTTGCTACCTCACGCAGAGAAATTTCTTACAAAAGCCATAGCCGAAATAAGCCGATATACCCAGAAATCGGACACTCCACCAGAACCTGATGTATCATTTGAAGCCATATGCTTTTTGTGTTCCCCAGTATATCAGACACATCTTCCGTTAATCCCAGCCCGAAATCTGTTGTAATTTGTGATTCAACAGTCATTCTGAAGACCTTAATTCTACGTTCTACAGTTCAATACCAATGATGTTTTTCAGCTGCAACTAGAAGACACTGAAACTTGCTGTTCACTGAGACCACTAATGGCTAGCGCTTTTCTGGAGATACTAGCTGCTTGTTTAGTTTGTACATAACATGCACTTGCATATCACTTATGCTGAAATTATTTTTGCACTCACCATCAACTCAACGTAGATGGTCTGACAGCAAATTCAAATTATCTCTACATTACAGCATAACAAAAAACGGATAACGCACTGCACTCAGCCGCATGGAATCGTTACGGTTTACAACGAGATCTGTGCAAGAGATACATGTGACAACTAACCGGAGATTTCGTCCTGTGTACACGCTACCAAGACAGTTTTAGCTTGAAATATCCATCTTGTGTCCACATGGACAACGCATTTTCTCAAGCACGCTCATTCGCATCAGGTTTATGGCAAGCGATATTTTTGTGAACATCGCAAACATTAGCTACCCGTATGCGTCGTTCGTATTCCTCTGCAGGGTTTCAAATAACCAACTGATATCACTAAAGCCGAGTCATTTAGCGGAGTCTGGTACGATTATCGTTCGGTAAAATGAACAAATATTTTAGACAAACAAGCAGTTTATCCGGATCCCTAACTGGTATTGTCCACCTAGCTATTTTTCTTCCACCTTACTGACTGCATTCCAGCGATAGACCGTTTATGTTCTATGAAAGCAAAAAGCCTACACTTTGCAGTGTTAGACTACGTAGTTTATCAGCTGATGCTATCTAAATTCGTCAGTCTTCCAAATCATTTCCGGGCTGATGTTGTGACTTACTCCTAAATTTTAACCAACAAAAATGGAATCTTAAATCAATGCAAAACATTTAAAAGGGTGCAATCCCCTTCGGACGTCGTTTTGATTATTTTCAGTTCTCGCTCAGTTCGTTTTCTGGGTCTCCTCATTTCCAACTTAACAGCTCTTCATGATCTTCCCGGTCATTGTTTTATGTTTCGTTATCTTCACATGGTTTCTTACTCGGTCTAAATAATTCATGATAGCAAACCTCGCAGGTTCATTCTTTCCCACGAATCTCTCTTGTTCTTGTTGATAACACTTCCTATCCCAAAAAACTATGATGCTTGCTAGGCGTACGAATTCAGATGCCCAAGACGTCACCACGTTTGTGCATATTGGCATGTACCATCTAACCTACCTTCTTAAATATGGTTCATAGGCAGTTAACTTACACCTGCATCATCGAGAGATATCAACTTTGCAGCCCGTTGTTTGATACTTTATTCAGGCTAGCAGCACAGCAGAAAGTCGGAATATTGGAAGATGTCACCATTCGGATAATTCTCGTAGGTAGTATATATAAATGACTGTTTCTAGGTATTAGGGCACGTCAACACAAACAGCAGTTTAATATGACTTGTACTGACACAATCCTGGTCAATCCACGTAGACGGTTCTGCGAATACTGGTGATTTCCCAATGTAGAAAAGTGGTCGGTGCCGCTTGAGCATCATATCTAAGGCAAATGCCAAAATCCCTAGGTTTCAATTAAATAACGACAGGGTGAACAATATCAATTAGTCACTCGAGTGACTCGTGTTCAGTAAGGGTTTAGCAGCCGTTTCCTACTTACCAGTCTAGTTACCAGTGTTTCAGTTCATCGCCATCAATACCAATTTAAGGTTATGTTGTGCCACCCACTGTCGTAAACTTCAGTCAGTCCTTCAAAAATAGTCGTAGACTAGTTGAAGGTGGATTATTAAATTAGAAGAGAAACAGAAAGGCTCATAGGATCGCGATCAGAAACAGAGAAGGTGATATTTATCATAGGCTGGATAGGTACGACATAAATATGGTTGGAATCTTTAGGTCGTACTATTCTAAGTTGAATATGAAAGAAATTGCTTTTTTGTAGCAGTATCAGCGTGTATCTCCTTCACTTGTAGCTTAAGGCGAAGTTCTGTGCGCTGTTCTGGATATTTCGTCACAAACTCTAATGAAACATTTGCTGTCAACTTTATCTTCGAATCAGAGCAAGCGGTTTGAATCTTGTTTCTGTTAGGTTACCAATGAGGGCGAAAATTTATTTGCTGGGATATTCACCTTACTGGTTTGACCTTTGCCCGCGTCCTACTTAATGTCCAAAACACATCCCTGATATAACGAGCACGAAGAATAACAACCTTTATTGACATAAGACCGTATCCACTGGTTACTTGCTGTGTTTGAACCACAGATGCTCATTTCTAATCATGCATATTCCGTCTAAGCTATGAAGTGTTGTTCTATCCGTGTGACGTTCGGTCTCATAGTAATCGTTTTTGATGAATTAATTGTCATAACCTTTATGGAACTAGTTTATTCTGTTCTCGATTTTCAATTCCCACAGATTATAATACCACACAATGAGAGTGACAACATTATGAAATTTGGTAGTTTTTACTGTCAACTAGTTTCATATACAAAGCTGTCCTGTAACAAAGTTAGAAATGGCATACCCAAGCGATCAGCTGATTAAGGAAATCTTCAAACCGGTTCCGGAAATGTGAACGGCGTCACCATGAAAAAATTGTTCATCCGTTAAGAACTTGAAGAGTGAGAATTGATTTGATACCGGAAGGAACAAAAACCCATATCACTTTTCACAAACCAACCATAAAAACCTATTCGGCTTGCATACCTGAACGCTCGTGTGCAAATCAGTGTCGCAAGAAAAAAAAATCGTATTTCGCTTTAATTTAATTCACGATTATTCTGTATAATGTTCAGCAATTTAACAATCAAAAGTAAGGTGTACGTTAGATGATATTAGACTGACGTATTTTACCTGGCGTTCGTGAACGAAGGCTGTCCTTTTGATTCTTAACTACTGATGTTACTGAAATGGAAATTTTCAAAGACATGCGTTTATCTTGTCAAACAAACGTTTCTTCATTTTCTGTCTATTTTTCACCAGCGAGCATGACAGTGCTATTCAACTAGAATGCCTCACACTAGTTTACACATCTCAGTGGATTAAAGTTGAACCGGTAGCATTAGTGTTCCGTTAAGCGGATGTGACATGAAGATACAAGTCACCACCGAATCCGCCTCAACAGATGCTTAATCATATCACTGTAACACGTTTACAATAATTCAACTCATTGGCGTGTGTGTTTCTTGAGTTATACTGCTCTTTTCCGTTGTAAAGGTGTTCCAATTAGCGTAGAACAGGGTTGGTGGAAATTAGATGTTAATAAATACATCAGCACTTGACAGTCTGTGCAAGGCTGAGCTACATTCGGGCAAATTTAAAAAATTACTTCATTCACCGCCATGTGACGGGAAATTACATCCGAAGATTACGAAGAATCGCGGTTTAGATTATAGAGGGTTTGCTTTTGGTTCTTCCGTAACAGCTAAGCCATGTTGTGTTTTATTGAGGCTTTTGCTGGATGAATTGTTTCAGTCCATTTTGGAAAACAACGGACACCAGTGACTCGCATAATCACGTGGTTTGAGAACCAGGCTGCGGTATCACAGGTTTCCAGTAAGAAAATAGAAAAGCTCATCTATCTCACTGGTGACATTGGGGATTCTCCTACTACTGTGCTATGTGCTCGATTGATTACCGAACTGATTTAATATATCTTGAATATATGTGCAAATCACTCCACAGAAACGTGGTCAAGTGTTCATAATGTGAACTGTGAAATTTAACTGAGATCTCAGTAACGAGCACAATCAAACTGTTATCAATCACTCATACAAATTAACATGGTTTGAGCACAAGAACGGACGCAAACAGTTTGACCTTTCCAAAGAACGGTGTCTCGTTCTGTTGATCAGCAACTTTGAAAGAAAATATCATCCGGTTAATATGTTCACAAAAACCGGTTGTGAATGTTGTACAAATATCTTGCATTTTTCCTGAAAGTCGAGTTATTGTGAAAAAACTACTTTCATGATTTGATTTTTATGCTTCTTCGTTTACCTTGCACTATTCAGGTTAATGTATGATTTAGTAACTTCACCGATTAGCGTCTACAGTTGCACCGTAACTTGCCGCCAGAATAATAAAGGTGGCATGGTTTCACAAAAATAACCGCAAACAATGCATTCCACCATGCTTCAGTCTGAAATTCTGATAACTTCTCTATCATGTTCATCAACTGTAGGCTTTTATATTCATGACCTAAAACCAGCAGTGATTTACATGCTAATTTGACGTTGGTCACATGGGTAAACGAAACGGAGAATTAATTTCTTGCCACTTGGTTAACATATTTCAGCAAAGTTGCACGATAGACTGTTGTAGTGGTCACTGGAAAATGTTAGCTACCCCCCGGCCATACGCATTTTTATATTAGATAAACCCATGTTTCTCCGCTTATTTAAAAATTGTTTAGGTTTAGGGAAAAGGCGAGTATAGATTTTACGAGATTCTGAAAATATCGATTTCAGCGGAATGCTCATTGAAGTAAGAAAATCTAAGTTGAATTTACGTATCATTCAGTTTCAAAAGTTTTCCTCTCGGCTATTAATTGTTCAACTCGGGTTCTAGTTGTCGACAGAGTTACTGGTTTTACACCGCCTTGTGTGTACATCCTGAAATCCAGTTTCATTTATGCGACTCATAAACCCCCGTCAATTGTAAATATGAGTAACATATTTAAATGAAAAATAAGTTTCATTGGTATTCAACCATTGTTTACTAATTCACCATTGTTTGAATCAAATGACTTCTCTCCTAGAACTCATCGGCGAACTGACGCCGCCGAACTCCACTCGACCTGAACCATATTATCGTTTACTCTGGTGTTTTCGAAATTGTTCGCCGAAGGACCTCCGAGCGCGCTTAGACGCGCTGAATCGGCAGAAATTTTTACCCCTAGTGCCAAAGCCACTAAGGTTAAGCAGCCAGGTACGATATTAGGTATCATCAGAACACTGAGTGGTTTGCCGTTTTGATCCTAAACGCGTAAGCCCAGCTTCAGTTCAGTAGCAAAGCCTTCATGTAGGGCACCGAACTATCAGTAATTTTCTGTAGCCTCTACGCAGACCTTTTCTGTATGGTAAATGTAGAGTATCTAATGAACAAGTGAGTCTCACAAGCCTCTTCTTATATTTAAAAAGCGTTACTAGACCATATACTGTTGTTGCTCTGAGATTCTATATAACCAGCATACAGGTGGGAAAATCTTCAAGCAACCACTGGAAATCCGTGCTGACTACGGATAAAAGGCGGAGCGTTTTGCTGACGAACCGCGGCTTCTGGAATGAATTCAACGAGTTTCGAGGTATTATTGATTTCTTCACATATTGATGAGTGAGTATTTCGTGCGATGCTGCCTCTGACGATAAAGTACCTCGCACTTCGAAAAGCATTGAAAACACACCTTCGTGTCATATAAGCCTTTGTCCTGACAATTACTGCACAAAAACCTTACATCTTGACTAGATACTTCAAATTCTAATCGCTGACTGAGGGTCGTTCTAGATGATCGTGCATGTTTCACTTCAGAATTGTTACTTCATTTGAGCAAGCGGTCGACGGATTGTTGGACCACGTGCTTGTGCTTGTCCTTTCTCCAACTGTTATTTCTAAGTAATATCGACTACTTGTGGGCTACCTCACCCTTTCAAAGTCAACATCTTTTGGCTTGTTTGTGAAGACTTTATGATGTGTGTATAGAGTATGCTTTTATTTTGCAGGAGTGGATATTCATACCGGCTTTAATGTTCGATTCATCTCAGCACTTATGACACCATACTGTTGACTGTTATCGCCACTCATTTGTCACACTCGAAGGCCCTACCCTCTTGCCCCAGCGCGGTGTCTATCTGAATGACTCGAAACTACTTCTGCTGCTTATCATGTTAGTGGTTAAAGTACTGAGTTCATCGCGACTGGAGCATTGCTGCCAGTTTCACGACGATGTGGTCAGCGGTTTCACCTATGTTGGTCACCTAATACTCATAGCAGAGCAACAGACGCGTCTCTCAGAGAACCTTTAGCCAGCAACAAGTGCCTTCGAAATATCCGACCCATGGGTCAACTCTTGGAAGAAAGAAATCTTTGCACTCGAAGTGATCATGAGCACAGAACGACAGATATCGATGAATTGTTTACTCAGTTTGACTCGGACACTACCGCTCACCGAACTTATGTAGCACAGAGGCCTACCTAGGTAACCCGTTTACCTAGAAGATTAAAGCTCTTCCCGTCATGAAAACATCCCTGATTCCACATCACTGCGTATCTATACATAAGCGCCACCTGATTTTCAAGATGAATCACATGCTATTTCTGAACTGAGGCAACTGCTATACATTTGAAGCCACACTGCTCAATCCATCATTCTGATCGGGTGTGGGTCTATCGTTCAAAAAATACCAGCCAGCCACATCCACATCCCAGTTAGCATGGACGGTCTGGGAATCCCGACTCGGTCTACCACCGTTTCTATTTTGTGCAAAACAGGAATGGCGAGGTTGCTTTGTAGTCAACGTCAGGTTTTTGGAAACACAGCCAGAGACAAATTGTTTGGCCTCATTCATGGGAGGCATCAACGTCCCAATACGTGTCCAGGGTGTGCCAGTGACGAAGAAGGAAGAGACACTTGTGGTGTAGGTGGACAGGCTTCTCATAGCTAGACGATAGTGGTCTTTATAAACTGTTTCGTTCTCTACACTCCACTTATTGGTTGTTTTATTCAGGTCGCATTTCCCCAGAATGTGTATCTTGCGCCGTTCAGTCACAATGCAGCCTTTCACGAACTGAAATCCGGAAGTCACAAAGTGACCGAAGCAACCACTCAGTTTTCCAGCATGTCAGCTGCAGTCAGCCGCAAAGCCTTGCTCACAGTATTTATCTGTGTTGGATCATACATGATTTGCGTCGTGCTCAAGATAAATGCGTAGCCAAGGAACTAACGAGAAGGCTGTTCAACCTAGACTATATAGTCTTCGAGGAGCTAGGACTGCGAAGGATAAGCCAGTTCATCACGCTCCACGTGATCGCGCTTCGTGAAGCAACGATGCCATGGTAGTGGACATCAGCTCAGTGGGTGACAAATGAGGCTGGGTTTCTTGGGTGGACAAGATTGTTAAACACGTAAACGACTTCCATAGTGTTGCTATTTAGTCGGCCTCATAAAATGAGCTTTCACATGGACTCAAACTTTAACACTGCTATGCTCATCGCACTTTGTGAAATCGTATTATTTCTCATGTAGTGGTATTCTTTTACCGAGACTGCCCAATAATATGGACACGAGCTTCTGCTTGTTGACCATCCTTGGTTCCCTGAAAATCTACGGCATATTCATGTAGAAAACCTGGCGCCGGTTGCTAGTTTTCTGTTAGTCGACACAGTTAGAAAGACCATTTTATTGTCCCGGTCTGCGAGCTTACAAAGTACCGCTCTGAGAAGACTTCCAGTTCGAAATACCAGACGTTTTGTGTGGTTTTAATATATCATGCAAAACATTTATCTGATTACTACGGGTTATTTACACTTGCCATTCTGGTGGAAGGACTTAATTTATTTATTCGTGCTATCCAAGCAGCGCCCTACAATTGACAACCAGCTTGCAACCAGTTTCCTTATGTACGTTGTGTAGCCTATATTTACTTGCCACTGCATTTCCTCTGTAAATGTTGCTGTGTAAACTGCCTTTTAGAATGATCGGAAAATAGTATTAGTGGTTAAAATTTGCAAACCCTCTCTTGTGTGGAGAAAATTGAACTTGATATCTCGGTGGCAAATGTTTTTCTTATAGTTTACTGTCCATCAGTATTCGTGTCGTGCTCTTTGCAAATTTTCCTCACTGTCACAAATCATGCACATATAGATATCATAGAGGCTATTTCATATAAAATAATGTTTTGTTGGTGGTTTACAGCTAAGAATTACTTTTCTTGTCAGTTTACCACTTAGTTCATTCTAATCGTGTAACTCGTGTTTTTACCTATCTCCACATAAACAGCTGTTTGAAGGGTACTTTTGGTTTCACTACCTGCTTGCATGCCCTTCAGCGACTGTCACTTCAAGATTAATGTTGCCCACAATAGCATTTTCTCAGGGATGCTTTTGGAATTTAAAATCAGGTCTTATTGATGTCTAACCGAACGCAAACAGGTTCAGTCAGGTTTTGTTTACAACACTTGCAATATAAAACCTACTGTGAAAAAAAATGCACATCCATCGCAGTTGTATAGTCGTGAGCTGCACATCGGTGCACAAAGATCTTGCCATATGACAAAATATAGTGCGGTTATGGACCGTCTCTGAATTGGAGTGATTCCCTAAAACGGAGTATTCACACAGACTTTGATGGTGGAAACCAGGAGTGATGGGATAGTGTATAGCGCGTGTAAGCTCGGGTGATAAATGAGATCAGTCAATTCTATTTCACAATGCAATCTATTACCCACTTGAACAGTGGGTCTAATTCATGCTTTGGATCTGCTGTGGACATTCTCACACCCTGTCAACCTATCAACACCCACTGTTCAAGTGGGCGTTTGATTGCAGTGTGACGGAATTGACTGACTTCAATAAACACACGTCCCATGTTTGACCTCTTTAATGATTCTCCTGTGAAAATTTATATAAATAAGACACATTCAGCCTGCTGCTGAATTACTGAAGGTGAACTTGATTGCTATACAGTACTTTTCACATTGGAGGGTAGTTATCGGTTTCTTTGTCAATCGTCCCTAAACGAATGAAGTCTCTTTCTGAAAAGGTTGTGTTACAAACCAAACATATGAGAAAAAAGTGACAGAAGCCTAGCTTATGTAAAATGTGGAAGTGGTTAACTGCTTAGTCAAGGTGTAACCACAATTATTCGAGACAGAAATTTGAGGGAAGGCAATTTTGTGTGTTTCCAACGTGCTGCTTTCCGAAACAAGTGTTTTGAACAGTCGGAAGTTCACATGGAGCTGGGCGGGTTATCTTGTAGACAGATTACGGTTGATCTTCCAGCTTTTCCTCTTGTACTGATTTGTTCGTTTACGTATAAAAGTCATTTGTTTCATCTTATGACAAACTTATTTTAGAAAATCAGGTGGTGCACCCGAGGGCCAATTTGTCTGGTCAATCTACTGACATAGCGCTGCGCTAACGTGACCGAATCTGATTGTTTATGACTTTCCAGCAATTATTTGTTGACCAGGCTTTGACAAGTTTGTCTAGTTCAACTACTTCAAAGCTCGGTCATCAATTTTAACACACGTCTCTAACAGGTCGTCAGCACAACATTCTACTGTATGCATTAACGTCACATACAATTCTTGGACCGCTGCTGCCCAACGACATACATCACCCTATCACTGATTTCACAGTTCGTTTCTACCTACTCCTTGCAAACCTCGACTAGCTACAAGTGTGCTGAAAATGGCTTGTGAACAAGCGTGTTGCTCCGTTTCTCATCGCTGTGACACATTTTTGCATACCCACATACTAGAAAGTCTGTGAGGACTCAAATCTAGAGACAGTTGCAAGGAATAATTAAAGTGGATTGTCGTACTGCTGCTAAAATCAGTACAAGTCAATACTTATCTGCCAATTACTGTTAGCCACCTTTTCACTGATGCATTATTTACCTGCGTGCAGTTAGAGTTTGCAACTGATGACTCTCTCAACCTTTGTTGGATGGGGGTTAAAGTTCACTTTCCACTTGGAATCCGGTATCAATTCAGTATAATTAGCATCAGTGGTTGCGTGTGAACAGAATTCACTTAATCACAGCCCCTTTTTTCTCGCAACATAGTCCCAGCAAAGTTATTGCCCGGACAACCGTTTGAGGCAAGTGATTTCTGAAAATTGAATATATATACTTTAGTTGTGGTCACTCCTCTGACCTGGTTACACAAGTTATTACATACGGCAGTCTATCAGCAGTCTATCACCATGTTCAAAATCGCATGACTGCAAACTACTGCGTGACAATTACGAGCATTATGATTGTTCAAAGTTCTACGTTTACACTTTCAGCGCGTCAGGTCCAACGCACATAATTTATCATTTATTTTCACAACTCAGAATGCAAAAGCGTTTCAGAACTGTGAATTCCAATAACCTGCTGTTCACAGAATATCAAATTACTGTTTTACGATGACAGAACGGCAGTTCAGTCATTTATTCGTTCAGTCTTTTTCGACAATGAGATCCTGATTAACAAGCACATATGCTGGAAGCAATTTGCGACAGACATTCGGCATAATTAATTGTCGTATCCACACCCTCAGAGACGAAAGCTGTAAACTGGAAAGAATGTAAGTGATATTTTTCTTTGTATGAACCTCTTCTGTTTTCGCTTCTTGATCCATTTAACTAATCATATTCGTGGTAGCAAGCCAGACAGGTGTCGAATTTCCTCCGCTACTCTCACCTAACGGCTTCAAATTGACGCATATGTAAAATCAATTGTGGAATTAAGTTGCTAAAATAAATTCCACACAAATGGTGTCCGTTTCATATGTCTCTACTCGTAACGTACTGCACCTCTGTCACTTCACGTACATGCAGACACGAAACTGGTTAGCACTGTACTTGAGAGAAATTTCAAAGAAATCGTCACAACCGATTTCAGTCCTTTTCGGAACCGCGCTTCACTTGCTAAATAACTTACACATTACATGGATTACCCCTAAAATGTTCGATAAACTTCGTCAAGTAAACACTATCATAATATTCATTCCACTCACTGGCATATTCCAGCAAATGAATATTCAGTCGACTCATTCGCATTCGATTGAAACAGTCACATTTTGAGTGGGTTCCATGGACGTTAACGGAACGAAGTTAGCCATTTGGTCACTTATTTTGTTCTGGAAGGTTGGCTAAATTTAATCTGTGAATTGTGCTTCCCTGGCTTGGTAAGTGTGATCGGACATTTCAAAACAGTTTATATTTCACGGCTTACCTAGTGGTGAATGTGATCACGCACAGCATTAACTTAGTCAATGCATATTGAAAAGCCAACCTGAGCTGTCGTTCTATATCCGGGTGAGTTCAGTCCAGAACACTCTCCAGGGCTGTTGTGAGAATACCGCCACTCGATAAATTCCGGTGCAAACTTTGTTCACATGTAAAAGCCGACCCCCGTAGTAGGTCACGCAATCTCGCATTTGAGAAAGTTAGTGCAGAGCAAAGCATTTTTCAGCATTCCCTGGCTTATTCCGGTTACAGCCCAAAATATGTTTACGTTACACTTAATATGATTCGGTTGGAAATCCGCTCTAATTTCTCTTACGTTGTACAGTCGTCTAGACGCTCACGTTTATCATGTTTCACTTTAGTCAATTTGAGGTTCACCGACCTTCGTACATTCCTTATCCTCGTACAAATTTCCATTGTTGCTTCCTCTAATCCAAGGATTTTGAGATAATCAAATAATCATGTTTTAAACACTTCAGAGATCTGGAGGGTTATAATTTTGAAAGTAGGTTATATGTCAAAATGCTGTAAGCCTTATTAAGTAATTTAACAGTTCACTTCAGCAAACGTCTTTGACGTAGATAACACACACAGACACTTTGATACAGCGATCTAACGATTTATCTGACTTGGACTGTTTCCGGCTATAGATTTCCATAGCCGCTTCTAAAATTCAGCGCTCACAGTATTTGACGAAAAGGGCAGAGGTAGTCTTGCCAGTACGATGACAAATGTATCAGGCATATCTAGACTGGATAAAGGTAAAACACAGTCATTGAACTCGTTTCGGCGGTATATTTGGGCATACTTCTTTCAACTTGTGGTATTGTTAAGCATGATATTTGATTTGAATATAAGTGAATAAATCAGTTGTACGATATTCGCACTAAATGTAGTACGAATAAAGTTGAATAGTTTGGGCGTCGTGTTTAACATGTTATTTTTTTTTTCAGGAGTGTTGTAATCGAAATCATCTTGACAGAGGTTCCTTTGTCATGATGATTTCGATTACAACACTCCTGAAGAAGGCCACCCGACTTGGTTGAAACGTAGAGTATTACAACTTGCTCGAAACGTTGTGTTATTCCCAATCTGTTTATAAGTGAATAAACCCTATGTTCTTCTTTCGCCTTCAGAGCAATCCGATTCGCCTCAAATTTCTGTGTGCTTTGTCGGTTTTCAGACGAATCTATTTTAATTATGGTTACTTCGTGTGTTCCAGGAACACCCCATTGTTTATTTATCCAGATACATACAGACACTCTGAAAACGGCCCCACTGCGAATACGCACCCGGATATGCAAATTTTACTTTTCCGACACTAAATCAATGGCTCAGTGGTAAACACGGTTGCCTCATGAAAGCGTAACCGGAGTTATAGTCCCGGGCTTGGCGAGGATATGCACTTCTGGCAAGGTTTGTTGAGAAAGAAACTCCAGCCTAGTGATTCTTTTCGGGAGGAGCTAATCAAAAAATCTATGGGAATGTGACAGCTGCGATAAATTGGGGGTGATTTTCTGTTTCGGATATACTCATCACTTGGTATAGGGATGGTAGCATGGGGTAGGTAGTATCTGCAGTTTTGCAGTTTATCCTCTACGGAATACAAGTGTGGCTCAATCGACATGTTGCTTTCCAGAGGCGGACATATTTACAAGCCACAAGATAGGCCAGATAGAACAAGAAGTGTTAAGGAGTTCCACTGCTGCCAAATTAGCATACAGACGGAACAATGGAAAGTCACAAAATAATGAACAATTGAAATAACCAGTGCGGTTTAAATGGCTCGGAACATTTTTGCTTAAGCAAATCAAAGCACATCTTATGGTAAGCAGTACCAGGAATAAATTGCTTAGTCCCCACCTCGTGATTTTGCACCTTTTCAGTTTCTCCTTGCCAAAGCTGTCGACAGACAGTTATAACAGACGGTAAATAATATTCGTCTACACCATCATTCCCTCAATTTCTCTAACGCCATACTTTTAGTTGCGATATCTTTTCTCTGAGCAGGACACGTTGACGATTACCTGAATCAGTAATATCATGCCTCGGAAAACTTAAGATAGACTAGCGGCTACACAAAGTTACCGAAACGATGAAGCCCTTATTCGGAATCCCAGGACATCAATTTCTATTGACGCCATGAAAACAATTAACCAATTGGGTTTGTTCAAGCGAGTCACCAAGTCGTTACGCAATTGGAGCCGGAAGCTACATGCATTTAGCAAACGTGTGTTGAATAGAACTCGCCAGTCGACGTTGTGCGCCTCAAAGTGGTTGATTTAACCAGTCGGCTGGAAGTGGTTTTCATGACATATTGCTTCGTGTGAATGACTGCAGTCTGATTCTCCATCTGTTACCCTTTTTTATATCTTGTGTAATCTCCTCGTCGTACTTTTGCCAAAAGTGTTCGTGAACAAAATGTAAACATATCACAACACATGTCATCTTTTCATATTTATGAACGATTTCTTTTGTAACCAACAATGCAAATACGACGATCCAACAGTGCAGTAAGTGGTCGGCACTTTTCTGCGCTAGTATGTGTTAAAACCTTGACAACATTAGGCGCTATGACGTGAATTATATTTCCGAAGCTAAATGACAATTGAGTTACTTACGTTCCAGTGTATGCAACTGATGGGTTTTGGATTGAGAAAACCTGAAAGTGTTTCCCATTTATATTTACTAACAGACGAAATACACCCAAACTAAGGTTATTTCTATGAAGCTGCAATCTTACCTGTGTTCTTCAGGTGGACGAGATTCTTGTGAATTTCTTGCAGGTGTTGTCATTTACAGCTATTTACAAGCTCCAATGAGCCCTTAATATGGGAATAATATAATTCCCACTCGAATTAATTAGTCTGAGTCGCAGTACTCAATTATTTCGTGGTAATATATATGACCGAGATTAACCAAGCACGCACAATAGTTTAGTGACGGGAACACAAACTCCGGTTTGTGCCTTCACTGAGGCCTGACAAACACTTTACATGCCGGAGCATCACCAAACATCTTGATGAAGAGTCTTCGTTCATGACCATAAATTTGTTATGGACTTTGGTTACGAGAAACAGGAATCAGTTAGGCGGCAATATTGCGCCTTGTTTGTCAAGAAACATGATCACAGATTGTCATGATTACAAAATACCATTTCGCTTTCGTCAGATACACTTACGTATCACAGTTGTCCGCAAAGCTACGGTAGGAGAAAGTCAGTTTGACAGATGGCCGAGCGTATTCATTTGTGTGCTTGGAAGTAGCTAACACTGTGGACGGAAACATCTGTTCCTTGCAAATTCAGTAAAATAACACTGGTTTTCATGCTTAGTTAAGTGGTCAATAAAAAATTCGTTGCAGCCATAGTTAGAAAAGTCTACTGGACAATTTTTTGACGTAAGTGAATAATCGTTGTCTAGTTTATTGTAACCCTTTTCCACAAATCAGTGCTAAAGCCCAGATGAAGTTTTATTCACTTCGGAGAATTAGTTAAGCTGGTGAACATCATCGCTTGAATTTCTAACTAATGTTATGCAGAACGTTCCTCGTCTATTTAAAATTAACTATAATATTCTGTTTTCGGAAAATTAACACAACTTGCATAATCTATTTCTGAAAAGTCCAGGTCTAATGAAATAACCGGTTTAATTTCCCACGGGTGTCACCCTAACTGGCGTCACAACTATTCTCACACGATCACTACCAATTAACAGTAACTCAGCAGTTTCACTAGTCAAATTCTTTTGACTTACCCCAATGTGTTCTGTCAGCAGGTGTAAGTCGTCACATCCATATGGCCTTTGAAATAGATTAACTTAGTCGCTATCGTTTCCGGCGAAAAACATAAGGAATTAAATTACTTGTTGTCTTTTTTCCAGTCCACTAAATATCCGAAGAGAGTTTGCAGTAAACCACACAATTCAAGTCAACTATGCAAGATCTGTTGTGGACAACTAGACGGCGGAATCAGTGACTGCCGATTCTTGACATATCCTCTGGCACAGTTGAGGATGACGCTTATGCGGGGAATGGTGTGGCGTTTACATCACTGTAGATGGCTGGTAAGTTCTAATCAAACCGCTCCAAAAATATACAGAAAGATATAAATACAGAACTTAAAACCGATGTTAGTGCACCCGCCCCGCAGATGTATTTACCTCGAACATTACTTCTGCTGTCTGCCTAAACCTGCAGCAAATCATGTTTCTTCGAATCCTCATGACCCATACGTCCCCATTAACTCAGAACACATTTCACTGTCTAGTTTCGGTAGTAACTCTCGAAATCCTTATGGTATCCCAAACGATGGATGTATTCGAAAAAGTTTATTCTGAACACAATTCTTCACAAAACGTGGAACATTACTCTTTGTTTAGTTGGTAAACGATAAAACGAAACAAAACACTGAACATCACTGTGCATGGAACTGAATTTTCCCATCAGCACTTTCATCGCAAATTAGATCAATGTCGATTACTAATTTGACTGTACAAAAGTCTGCCAAGTAACTTGAGTGGTTCTAAATAATCATTTTGATTTAAATGCGCAAATAAACGTGGAGCAATGGTTTATCCCAAAATCCCACTCTTTTTACACAGGTTTTCACACAATGTCCGTTATTTCCATGATTAGTAATGACGCCTCCAGCTCACAGTTGAATACGTAGTTCAATATCCCATTCTGTGGATATCCACATGACCGATTACAGTTAGTTATGATATGCTAGTTTTAAGATTGAACCAAATTCATTCGAAATTTTCTGAAGCATGATATGAGCTAAATGTAGTCTGTTGGAACACTTTTTTGCTGAGACTCACCGTTAAATCACATCGAACATAGGGTATTACTGACATGGTGTCTGATTAACTTAACCAACTCTTCATGATTGGTTCATTTGCAGCGTGTTATTTTTGTTTCCCAATTTTCTGACAAGGTAGAACATTCAAACACAAAACGTACTCAATGCGGGATACATACCTTAGTTTTGACAGTGAAAATAGTTGACGGTTTTCAAGGTGTCATTTTCAAACAAACCATTTTAACAAATGGATAACACAATTTTTTCCGTTCATTTTTCCGAGCTGTTTGAGTGAAGTATGCTGGGCACGTAAGATTTATGTACCAGAAAGTATACCATAAATTTATCAACCCAAATAAATGATCGCTGTTATTCAATAATTATTGCTTCTCTGTTTGTACACGGTTGTTCTCCGTTACTAGCAATAATCACATAGTTCTTTCGAACTATCCTCTTTGTGTCTTCGAAGGTGTTTTATTTGTAGGTTTTGCGTCCACGTGGGTAACTCTGCGAACTCTCACAGTCTGAAACCATTTACATACCTGAGGCATATTCTATTGAACCACCTGTATGCTGTTGAAAGACAACTAACACCAGCAATTACAGTCAAAACAAACAGTTTCATGAAAGTGAGCTGGAGATGCTTGACGAAATTCGAC
This sequence comes from Paragonimus westermani, assembly GCA_008508345.1. Classification (NCBI taxonomy): domain Eukaryota; kingdom Metazoa; phylum Platyhelminthes; class Trematoda; order Plagiorchiida; family Troglotrematidae; genus Paragonimus; species Paragonimus westermani. Next base: position 91,017 of record QNGE01002196.1, read on the forward strand.
CCCGGTGTACTGAACTGGTGCAGTTAGGATGAACCTTCACAACGTTTCACTCGTTAGCAGTCAAGCGGCGACACATCTAAGAGCAAAACCAACCGATGGATATATACAGAGAAACATCTAACTGCATTTCAACAAAAACCGGAGTCTCTGCTACTTGAGTTCATCATTCTGGAGAGTGGTATCGGGAGGTTATTGTTATATGCAAATGTGGGTTCGTGCTCGGGGTGACACTAAGGACAACACTTCATGTGTCGAATTCCTGAACGAACATCCATCGTACCCTCTGCTTATCTGGCTCACGACGCGCGTACAAACCATATGACTGGGCAAATTATTCCTCCAGACATGTCACCTTTTACAGCGGATAACGTAGACCATTCAAAAGAGGCAAAGTACGTTTGTCAACATATATTCCCTGAACTACTGATTCCATTACACCATGCAACTTATTTTATCCTTTGTGTATTATTAGTCTTGCAATTATTGAACTCAACGTTGGCCCTTCAATTGACACACGCATGTAAATCGCCATAAAAAGTTGCGCCCTACATTCACGGCTATATTTGAGTGGAAAGTAAACTTCATGTGAAAATGTAGCCACCATGTAGGCGCTAACTTACACTGACTAGACGTTGATTCTAACTTATATCGTTCATAGTGAATGTAATATGATACACCTTTGCGGGTTCAACACTACTCTGGAAATGGCAGTCTACAGGGAAACATGTGATCTCTGTGGTTAAAATTTGCTTGCATCTTCCAGTATATGAAGTTATCTTCGGCAACCAGTCAGTGTGGTGAAAACATACAGAGCTATGTGTATTAAAAACGTGTTAGGTTTACATAACCTAGGCGATATGTGTACGGCACACCTAAAACTCACTGTTGCTTCGTTGCTTCGATAACTACCGAAATTTGGCAATTTGGAAAGTTCATTTCATTCTGCCTGATCAAAACAATGTTTAAAGGGTACTACGTGCATTCTAAACCATGAAGAGAAGGCAAACAACATTGAACTGTGTGAACATAGTTATTCTTATCGTTTCGTAACCCATAACAAGGGCATAATCGAAAGGAAAACTGTAATTAATTGCTAGAAAATGGCGACCACTTCATGCATCTTCGTTCCTTAAGTAATTTTGCACAAACGAATGGTTAAGCATGGGTCTACCCGGTTGTATCAGAAAACCAGAAGGAACACCAAGAAAAAGGACCAGAGTGAATTTGTGCCCCACACTCGGCAGAATTACCATAAAATTCACTTTCATTTGGGTAAACAATCAACCGGATATTCAGAGTATTCAGGAAAAAAGGAGTTCACAATAGAACAAGAAAAAAAATGGTCGCCAGCCAATTGATTGGATGCTTTAACCAGACGTAAATATGGGTGTGACTATGTTATATAATACCAAGCCTTACTTTTTTAGTACGTATACTATGGCAGATAAAGCAAGAGTTACACGTTCAATTCGTGTGCGAATCGACGGCGCACAAATCTTCCTTGGTGTTCAACTCACACAGTAAAATATACCTGGAAAGCTTATTCAAAACATTCTGTATACAGATTAAATTTAAGCGAATGTAACGTTCGATATCATATCAAATGTAGAAAGACAAACATACCAGTTAAACGTAACCAAAACCAAGGTTTACTATCTAAATCCGATCTTCTTCGATGCAAGTTTTACAGCTGTCTAGCCTATCCGTCTAACAGTTTCACGATAACATGTTTTAACGTTGCTGATGGAATGTTCTTCAGGATAACCATAACACTATTTAGTTATTAACCTTTGTCAGTCTCCACATTATTTCTGTTTACGGATATTCATTAAAAGTGGATTCAATGAAAGCCGGGTCTTTGAGAGGCGTGATTCGTTAGCACAGATATTTAATCAGCATTCGATCGATTGTATCAAGTGCGCTGATTATGTGAACAACGTGGCAGTCCGACTGCGTCAGTCTTGTAATTCTGTGAGTTCCTATCCAATAGTGGAACCAGTAAAAATTTGTAATATTCTCTACTTAGGTCATGTGTCCCGTGTACCGACGGAAAATTTTCCATTGTACATTCTACACAGTAGGATCGAAGAGACCATGAATTGCAGTTAAGTGCCGCCTGCTAAGATTGGAGGTCACTGCTAACCAGCCGATCGTTTAGAGACATTCACGGACATTGCAGTGGTTTTCACTAGACAGTAAACATGTATGCATAATAATTCTGCCCGTTATTCTACGCGAATATCCATTTGCTGCCCTGTTGTTCTTCATTCAAGTTGACCTCAACTTCTAGGCCGTTTAATAAATCACTGTAAAGAATAACAGTAATGCAAACCGTCGTAATTCAGAAAACTGGCAATGTATCTGCTTGCATGTGAGTGTATTTAGTGGTGAGCGGCAAGTGAAGAGAAATACTCAGTTGACTGGCTGTCACGGAACACGTTCAAAATGAAAATTAACACAATTTCTTGCTGCTTTTAGTTTGTCCACGAATAGCCTCATCAAGTCATTTTTTAAATAACCATTACGGTCTCACTTGATAATGACAGAACACAACTAATCTCTACTCGCCATTTCTGGGCTTGTGCCAGGCTGAATACTTTATGTTGCATAGATTGTGTAAATTGATCTGACATTTCAGTCACAGTACTGCCGGATGATGTGTACAATTCAAAGGAGTAGGCTTGGTTCCAGATAGGGAAAGGTTCGGCGTATTTTACAAACAGTTATACACACGACTTCTCATCAAACAACTAAAATTAGCACCGAGCGCATCTCGCAAAATTTTGTCCGTAGTGTGTTATTGAACACATATCCATCATTAGGCAATGTAACAAACCTACCTAAAACAAATTTAGACTGACTAACAAAAAGAACTTAAAACTTTGCGAATCTGATTATTCATTGAGCTCACTGAACAAAATTGATTTTGTCCACTCAGACTAAATCGGATTAAACCAAAGGGTTTGGAATCCACGCGTATAGAGACCGCTTACCAACTACTGCGGAACCTCATGTTGGGCATGTAGAGATATGTTACATACATTCATCTGTATCACCCTCGAAGTCACTTTCGAGACAGCATTTTCCTTGCACGGTTCGCCATACAGAGTTCAAAATTAGTTTCCAGAATTTCATCATTTGCGGAGGAAGTGACAACTAGGCATTATCAGTAACTATTGAGCTGGCCAAAATAAGGTTTGAATGACTGCAAATCCGGTGAACTTTTGGAAGCAGGACCGAATGGGGATTAGTTGGGACTATTTTTGGCTGGGTGAGCACATTTACATGTACGCAATTTTGCAATACAAAACAAATATACGTGTTGTGTGAGTTCGAACTGATAGCTAGAAAAAGTGGGGACCGATTAATTTACTGTAAGTTCAAATCTAGTTGTCCAAGACTGCAAGCATTCGTAGTCAAACGTTTCAGCTAAGAATTTTCGAATATCACTCATGTGCAATACAAGGATTGTTACATATTAATGAAAAATGGTGGCAAAACTCTCTAGTTAATATAACTTGTTAATATTTGTGATCACGTGAGTGGGGTTAGTGCATGCACCTCTCGTTCAATCAGAAAATGTTTGTGCTTCCAAAGCAATCAGCCTTATCTTTACTAATGTACATGTACGTTTATATGTGTAAGTACATAATAATGAGTAGTCAGTCAGGCCGACCGGTCAAAAGTGAACCTCCCCCACATGCTAGTATTGCTCGTGATTAACAAAAGAATTTAAGGACAGCCTCTTACATGTTTAACACTCGCTTGTGCTAGATCATACCAAAACACACCGTTGTTTTAACCTTGAAGCGAACTCTAATGCATTTGCCTCTGAAGGGCACGTTGACCACTGCTTGATTTTAATTCAGGCAAGATAGCGTTACCAGCGGTGAACAAGTTCCACATTTGCCTAAAATTAACGTCAAGGTTGTCTGTTCAACTATAAAAGGGACACACAGTGTGTCTCTGTTTTATGACTTGCTTGATTTTGAGTCAGCCGAAAGCTGATATCAGGAATTTTGGGTAATTTTTTCGGATGCCGAAGACGCAAACAAGTGACCGGTGAACAACATGCAGATATACTTTTCTGAATTGAACAAAAATGAATAAAACTGGATAAAATTGCGAACTCTATTCTTTGTTACGGACTGAACAACACTGGCAGTTAATGGCAGCTTTTGCGTTTCCGTTGATGATTCAGCCATGTCCCTTTGAAAAGAAACATCATACTTGTGTTCTGCGTTAATGAACGGAAGACAGTGGTGCCCAACCACCCTATTATTGTGATTTGAACCGAGGCCACGCCTTCGTGAGGATGCTTTGTTAAAAACAGTGACGCTGAATTCCCACTAGACATGATCGATTCATCAAGGGTAAACGCTCGGCTACGTTTGCTTGTGAGTAAATTACAGGTTCTCCGACTGCTCTAAGAAGGTACGCAGTGAACATTCTGTCTACTCCATTCAATGAACCCACGATTTGGACTTTTTCTACCACTGAGTTAGTGGAAATTTCCAAGTTTGTTGGGCGATCTTTGATAAGTTGTAAGCAATAAGATGTTTCATTGATATAATTTGAACATTGTTTGCGAACGACGCAGTCGCCACACTCCTATAGACCGTCCTGCAGCCCCATCTGGAATTAAGCTTCATGCTCGAATTTCACTTCCGTTCGGAGTTCTTTATCATTCTCAAGCTTACGGCTTGAATTTCAGCCACACTGTTGAAAACCATCTCTACGGATGACCGTATCGTTGACCTCACACTACGCACAACCAAATCGGCACAGGCGAACACAGCTAAGTTTACGTGTGAACGATGATCAGGTGATCGGATGATCTCGACAAAGGTTGGGATTTTATGTGGTAAAAAACACAGGATTTTAAAAAGCTTCACAGGTTAAGAAAGATGTTAAGATTAAAACAGCTAAAATTCCAAACTATCAACAAACAGCTATTTGTTTTTGTCCTTGATTAACTAGGAGTTTGGCAGTTCAATGAGTACTCGCAAGTGGAGCACACCCTGAACTTCATCTGTGAGTGTGTATTGTTGCATGACCTATTTGGACTAGAAGCGAGCTCAGACATTGCTTGACTTCAAGTTCGAATGAGGGTTTTTTTTTCACGTACTGTCAGTTTTGACTTCAACAGGGTTTACAAACGAAGTAATTTCTCTGTTGGTTTCGTGCAAAGTTTTGTCACGAAAAACAGTATTCATATCTTGTGTACGTATACAACTTGAACGACTAAAAATACAGGATTCCTCTGCAAGACTCCGAATGCCAACGACGAACTTCTGCCGTAGATCATAAATTGTCCGACTTCTTGTTGTGCTGATTGTCAGACGCTGTTATATGCAAAGATGACCAGCATACCTGATGAATTTCAGGCAGGTTTGAAGTCCAAACTTGAACGCTTGTGTCTTCAGGCTTTTGATCCGGATGGTCCCGACTGTGCTCTATTGTAGGTGTTGGACCTAGATATAGACCAGTCGACACCGACATTGTGTTGTATAAAACCTGCTATAGTGACAAGTTTGATTGCGCAACTGGACATGTGCGCCTCAGAAAGCCTGAGGAACATTAACCAATTACTCGGAGGAGGGAAAGGAGGATACCAGTGAGCAATGCGATACAGGGTTCAGGTCAACTCTATAACAGCATTTGCCGGCATCTGCAACAGATAGCAATGACCCGGCGCACTACCTGTTCTCAGTCCGTTCAGCACTAATTCTGTAACTATGAGTTCACATCTTCATGGGTGGTAGAGCTTTAGTAACTTGGATGAACTTTGCAAACAGGACCCCGAAGAAGTCAGTGCAACCAAATTTGCCGTATCCGCCTTCCTCAGCCGCGTCATTTATCGATTTTTGCTCGTTCACCAGTGAGCAAAAATCAAGCCCTTATTTAGAGCCCAAACTTGACTATCGAACAGACAATTCCCGGTTGCGGTACACATTTGGAAAGTTTCAGCTAAAGCTGATACCACTGAGTTGTCGCATTTAACAACATGCGTCAGTCCTGGATGAACTGCAAGCAAACATTGAATCAGACTAGTGCGATCTGTTAGAGAAACTGACAAAGGACTGAAACGAAGCACCGCGTTGTTGTACTTGCACACGAGTGTCATTTCGAGTGTAACTAATTTCCTCCCAGTTGTGATTTTATACCTCGTAATGTACGCTAACGGTTCAACGTTTCTACCTACAGTAAAGTTTCGCCATAAGCGCATTTTTGTATCTCTATAGAGACAGCCCACTATCAGCTTGCGTATACTTGCAACACATGGTGTGGAATGTTTTGAAAGAGCTACAGCTGTTACAAGTAGTAATTTTCTCACTGTGCTACGTATCTTCCTCTTCATAGTAAACAATCAGTCCATGAGATGGTCCAGGCCTAAGGGAGGCTCCTTGTTGCTTGGCTAACACGTGTCTGTTTTTCATCAGTCGTTTGTACTTACCATTAATTGATAACACAACAAATACGGCGTTCACAACGTTGTTTTTGGTTACCAAGATATACCTCAGAAAATAACGTTGAGTTTAGTATTCCACTCTCGGAACAATCGTCTGTTCGCAGAAATAAGGTTAATGTCTTTTATTGAAACAGTTTTTAAATATTTGCAGAAATACAATCTCAAGAAGGGCCGAGCACTTGTTACGTTAATCAAAGGGGAAACCCAATTTTCATGAAAGTGGATGTTTACTACTTTGATTTATGTAAACCAGTAAACAGTCCTTCGCCTCTAATACAATTTTTAGAGGTTGTACCAGTCACACAATGTCAAATATTTGATTGGAAAATAGCACTTCGCAAATGACAAGGTATCTACAGAAAGTCCACTACACCTATCTGCCAGATGGACACAACTATTATAGTTTTGTGAGATGATCGTCAAGGACTGGTAATAACCGTAGAATGCTATGTCCAACCTATATATGAACCAAAATGGAAACCCGCGTTTTCATAGATTTCATCGATCGTTAGATTGGCGTTATTCAAGTTTCCATGGTACGTGCGCTCAGTTGCTCAAAATGTTTTATGATTCAGAAATAACTTTCGTTTGTTTACTCAGTTTGTCTAAAGCGTATCAGACAAGTCTTTGTACAGTCAAGTAGACGGACACTGATATAGAATAACAGTTTTATGCTGGTCACGATTTTCAAAAATTGATGAACAGACCATCGTGAGTAGATGTCACTTAGCCACTTTGTGGGCAATGCCTAAATAAATTGGGTGGACAAATTTTTAGCACTTAGTTAAAATTGAGGCCATCGGTGAATAGATGCCTTCGACTCATCGAATGGTTACTGTCACGATCAGGTTACTTAGTTGGTAACTTCCCGTGTGTCTTTAATCAGTCCGTCCACTTAAGTAACTTTTGGCGACGTTTCTTCAAAGATTTCTGGCGTAGATCAGTTTTTAACTGGAATGGTAGAATTTATGAGGTTCTTGTGAGTTCAAATAGACTGACGGTGTATGGACCAGAATGTTCCCATAAATGTGTGTCTTGAAGCAGCCAGTGGTTCGATAATATGATTTTGAATGTAATAGTGTGCCAGAGTTGGTGCACCCGAACATTTTTGCTGACTTCTGGAGTGAATATATCAGGTTCTGCTTTCATGGGTGTGTTAGGCATCGCTTAACTGGGAGCTAACAAAGCTTGACACTAAGTGTTCATATGTGAAGCAACTGCATGGAATTGCTAGAGTACCGCTCAAAACGACCGAAATGGTTCGTGGTCATCTTCGTTCAACGGCAAGAACGCCTGTAATATGGAAGACATTTCTATATCAAACAAGTAGGTCGTTGACTTTTGCTCCGAAATGAACGGATTGGAAAATTCGACCATAATCGAAAGTTTCCCTGCAAGATATTTTCTCTCTCAACATTCTTGTCACAGTGCTGATCGCTTATTCAACTGCACTGCTCAAAAGAAGAACAGATGTCGGGAGCATCATGTCAAAACAGTCTACATCGATGATAATTCAGCGGATCCAAAGAGAATGGGTAGGAAGACGGGTCAAAAAAGGAAAGATATCGGTCTCTAAACGTAGTTCTGGAGCTGAGCTGGTCGAATCTACGCTGTTGACAAGCGCTAAGATCCTGCCAATGGTATTTATCCGGCCTAAACCTTTACGTTTGACAAATGCATCGTTTTCACATAAAGGCAACTGCCACATCGTTTATGGTCTGAAGTAAATCCAAAATTAGCTGTTATCAAAGTAAAGTGGCCGTATTGAATTACTGGCAGATTTCTGCTTACCATTTATTATGTATATATATATATGTGCTGTGCACTCAGGAATAATCCAAATAACCGAACAGTTATTGAACTTTAGTTTGTGCTGACTGCTATCATGATTGGGCTGATGTTTTATTCGGCCTTGTCAAAACGACTTTGATCAGTACATTAACTGCAAATGCTATTTAAACCATGGTTGTTTCGTTTGCTTTCATACGCGATTATTTGTGAAAAACACTCAGATCATCACGTTGTGCCAGTGAGATCACTTTCGGACTCCATGTTTGCAGTTAGCTATGTCCCTTTACTTATTCTACCACCAATGAATTACTGATTTGTCTTTTCAAAGTTTGACTGTAGTTTTTCTTCCGGTTCTCATATCCCCGTGGGTTCCTCAGCCAAAAACGCGCGGGACTCGGATATCTTTTTCGCCAAAGCTTTTCTTGTGCGAATCGGATATCCTTTTCGCCAGAGCTTTTCTCGCTACGACCGGGATTGTAGCTATGACCAAACTTTTGCAATTCAACGTTCTTATGCTAATGTTGATCCGAATCCAGCACCACCTACGGTCGATTGTTCTTGTTTAACTAGAGATCTAGTGTGTTTTAGGGAAAATCAAACTATCAAACCTAGTATTTAAAAGGGTTCTCAAATTATTTAGGCTGCATAACTTATGATAGTTTGTTTCTAAAATGCGGCCCATAAAAGCAAATTCACTAACTGGTACGTTTCATTCCTCCCAACCGTTGCATTGTTTCTGTTGAACTTGACTCATTATCACATTTTTAAAGTGTTTATCTCCTTGTTCGAGTTGGTTAACGAAGTGTTTCTTAATTTTAAAAGATTAAATTAAATTTTAGGTTGTCTCTTTCTGTGGGGATTTTGCTTAGCGTTAATTGTAATCATTGCGAACACATCTCGTGGAAGGTACCAAAAGTTAACGAATGATTGCAATCTTATGAGATCAAGTGCACTCAAGTTAATCTGGAATGAAGCAAATGGAAATAATTGGTAAACCAATAAGAATGAACCATCGTTAAAACTTGACTTCCTCAATTTGAATTAAATCAGCAACGTTTCTTGAAAACAATTTATAAAAATCACACACGCTTTAGCGAGTAACATTATAAATTTTTATTTAGCTCTGTATATGTTGAATGAACGAATTAGTGGTCAACCTAGTTACCTCAAATTTTGATTGTTACAAACATGTGCGTTTTAAACAAAACCTGAAAGACACGGAACTAATATTTAGTTCCGTAATTGATTAACTCGGCTTTTAAGTCAGGACCGTGTGCAAATACGATCACAGAGTTATACTATACCCCCTCTCTATAGACTGTCAAAAGTCTACAAACGTAGTTGAACGGTTCGTTCATTCATTACTTAATATGACGAATTCACTTTACCACTCGAGAGTGAAGTGGCTAGTGAAACTGTTGGAACTCGTCTGAAGAACGATTGACCCGCCCAGTCTACGTCAACGTTGGACGTTTGAAGTCGATGTGAATTCCCAGGAATCATGCTCATTGGGCCTAATTTTGTTATCCCCCAACGTACCGCTGCTACAGACTGTGAACAATGTCTTTGCCCACACGTCTGAGATCAAACTGGATGTTGGGTTCCTAACACTGATATTGAAACAGCTTCTGTTTGGATGCACAGCCGACGTACAGTTGATACTTAGCGATGCTCTGTATCGAGAGGCAGATGGTGTAGCATTGGAATCCTTGCTAGGATATCTCGCAGATATGTTTATAGAAAAGCTTGTGTGCTCCACGCTTCAATACACCATCAGCCAGTTCAGTCCGTGGCACTGATAAGTGAAGGATCTATTTAACATTACTAACTAAGATGCTAATGTGTTCACAGTACACGATAAGTTCAGTTGCACCCAACAGTCGATTGGGTTTACGTTTGAGGGGAAGGGACCAAAAACCAAATATTTTCCCATACTTTCATTTACGTCGACAAATGGATGACACTATTGTACGCAGGAATCATCGTAAGAATACCTGGACGGGTCATTATACAAACGTTCTCAGTTGTGTACCCTCACAACAGAAGAGAAATCTAGTGGGTTGCCCGAATGACAGCATGCACAATTTGTTTAGCACGTTCACTAGACAGTAAATCTGAATTCTTAGAGATTGTATTCCGTGAGAGTGGATGCCCGGGACAGTTTACCCTCAGGAACATGATAATAACGTTGCCTAAACTTGCACTGTACGACGGGAGAAAAAAACGTGTGTTTATTCAAATTTCTCACAAAGGTTACGGGGCCACAAAATGACTGAAAATTAGGCTTAACAAGGCAATCAGCAAGATATATATTACAGATAAACTCCGTATCCAACTCATCAGGTTCAATAAGGATGGACTGACAACTGGGACTTTAGCTGTATCTATCTACTCATTCACGTGTTCCTGTGGAGCATGTTATATTGATCAAACTTCAACGCGGCATTCTAAACGAATCCGAGAACGCCATTCGTGATGTCTGAGCAAGGGGAAACAAGATCGGTCAGTAGTGCTATCCGCACTAATCTGGTTGAAAACGGTCACCAGTTAAACACTGATCAAGCCTTCAAAATGGTATATCGTGTGAACAGAATTGCTCCAAAATATACTACCTTTGTGTTAGTTGGTGTGTGTGTGTGTCATCAGCATTGTAATCACTGTGGAAAAATGAGTGGACGAAATACCTCGAAGTAATATTAAGGTTAATTGTTATTGAATAACACCAAAAAGCTTCCCAACCGATGTATTCAATCGTTGACTTTCTGTGCAATTCTTTTTAAAGCATGAGGAAAATAATAGTCTAAAGTATTTTGAATAACTATAGATTGGAGAGATACAAAACCTTTTTGGTAAACATGACGTTCCTAAAGGCACAACTGAAAACAGCGTAACAAATTCACTAAAACCCAATGCAAAATATTAAAAATTTCTGAGTTTTTAGCAGTTAATGGAAAACAGGTGACGGTTTTAAACAAAAGTTAAACATTTTGCACAAATTACGGCAGTCTTCTAACCCTGTCAACCTCTTTCGGGTGGGGTGGTAGATTCCAGTTTTGCATTGGTGCACGTCTTCACCTACTCCGGGGTGTCATCTTTCACCGCGTTGTCATTTGACAACCTTGATGACCAGCGGGCCGTTGACATCGCATAAGTCATAATCGAATTATCATAGCAGAACACTCATTCACTCCAAATAATGCGCAGCTTGTCTCATAGCAACGAATGTGATATTAAACCGGTATCAATCGAAATCCCTATCACCTGTCAGTCATCGAACTATTTGCTAACACTGTTGCTGATTCCAATGTATTTTACTTCCACGAAGTCCTCGCATTGACGTTATGGATTAAACTAGAAGTGATCATTCATTGTCTCTGTTCGAAAAAAAACTTAACAAGCTTAGCTTTCATAACTGGTGGATATCTTTCAGACAAGATATGATCGTGATCACGATCATTTCAATAGTGCATTGGTCAAGACGATTCCCCCATAGGATAGTGACAAGGGTTCGAATGCAGTTCTCTGCAATAGTATATATTGCCAAAGGGACCTGGAACAACAAAAGTGAACCTTAGCATTTTCTTAGAAGGCGGATAAAAATGTTTATGAGAAATAAGAAATCGTTCGCCAGTGATTTTCAACTTAACCGTCTGAAAGAAAAGTTTCACTCAAGCATCTCAAGAAAGATAGCTGATATGTTATTGACTTTCTGTTGCATATGCATCACGTAAACTTCTAACTTCAGTGTGCTGGGGGAGAAAAAAATGTACGTAAAAGACTTTAATTTGGTGGACTGTCGCACTGGTGCATTCTATTCTTAAAATGCCAGCCGAGTTCCACACGACTGATTAACTTTATATAGTATATGTAAACTTAAGCCAGGAAAGCTTACAAATTACCAATTCTAGACCTCGTGAGAAACAGTAGAATTTATGAGGGAACGCCATTCAATTAAGTCAATTTCACAACAGCGTGTTACACTCAAATTGGTAGGAGAATCAATCTGGTCTGGAGGCAATGCCTTAAATTCTCTACGTAATTCGAGCTTCTTACGTAACTGAGTCTCACAATGTTCACTGGTTGAATTCGGTTAGTGAGAATGAGTCAGTAATTCACTATTCACCAAATACCCAGCCCCGATGAGCAAATTCCTAAAATGCTCCCGGGAACATGAACTGGAAGAAAAGAAGCAACTTAGACCAATTACAACTTTATTTTGAAAAAGAAAGTAATTAGAACAGCTACTCAGCCATCCTCAGTTGAACTAATTATCAGTAGACCGTAATTTTGACATCAGCAAAACATAAGATTGTGTTTTCCAAGTGGATTTAACAGTTGGACTGGCTAAAGGAAAGTAAGAATGGAAACTACGATTGGCTTTGAATAGTTTGCGAAGTTTCAGGATTCGTTGAACACACTGTCGTATGTATGCATTTACCATAAAGGATCAACGGTATGACTTGCAAGCTATTTGTACAGTTGTTCTGATAAATGAATAGATTTCCGACGGTGACTGAGCCAACCCATACATGTGTGGCCATGTAACCCATCTTGTGATTCACTGAGATCAGTTAAATTCAACCATTTCATGGTGCAAAATAAGTTGACTTGATTAGTTAGCATATACTTGACTGAAGCCTGAAAAACTTTGGCAGCAACGTTTACATTGGCATAGGATCATGAAGTATTCAATTTACAAAATTTACACAACGTTTTTTATTGCTATATTTGGTACGCTATGCTAATTAATTCACCAGCGCGAGTTACTGGAAAACAGCAATCCACCAGCCACTTAATATAATTCATGCATACTGCTGAACCAGATATGACCAATTAGTGTTCACATCCCTAAGGCATCAACCTAAACCTTTCACCTAATTTCGCATCACAATGCGCATTTGACCAAAGGCGAAAAGAACATGATGTAACTTAATTACAGTGGAAGCAGCTTTCTGGGGAAACATATGAAATCTGATATACTGTATCGATTCAGAGTTCAAAAACTGCGCCATTTTCATTGCAGTTTGTAGTATTGAGTGCGTGGAAGTAAGTAGTCAAATTTAACAGGTCGATTGTGTTTAGTTAGATTTGCCTTTTTGAAAACCTTATCTATTTCAAGTCAGTATATAGCACTTGACCACCCCAAGTGACCACACATTTAGTGATACAAGAAGTTTAATGTTTACTTGGAAAGAGGAGATATGAACTATCTATTGAGTCAGTGTTTTGTACTAGATGAAAAAATGTAATGTTTATACGTGGTGGAAGAGTTTATCGATTCTGCATTAAGGATTGCAAAAATAATCGTAAATGTTTCATTCGAGATGAGTTTTCTTGTGCTGGCATCATCTCTTGTTTCTCTCAAATGCACTATATCAAGGTGATGTATGTTTCTTGGAGGAGATACAGCAAAAGTCAATCGGAATGAGAATACTGCAGTCATGTTCGTGTGTTGTTCGTACCAGAACTGAAGGTAGCATGCCTGTTTGGCACAGTAACAAGATGAAATTAATTCTAACACGTTAGGTCAATAAAGTCCTGTGTATATTTATCAACTGTAGACACTTGAACAAGGATTTTGTTACTTACAACTCAATTTTTACTTTTTCGGTGAGCTTTTCATCTGCGCGCTGTTGCGAAACGGTTTTTGATCGATAAATTGACTTTTAGATCGGAATTTAACCAAATTCAGCGTTTCGAAACAACTTATTGGAAAAGTCACAACACAGACTATATTACATCCCTTATTCCATAAGTGCTCACAGTACTTTACATTGGTCTCCACTTTACACCTGAACCAAAATTGTTCTAATCACTGCTCATTGTAAGACCGTAGATATATAAAGAGAGATTGATTTCATTACGAAACTTGAGGAAATCTTCAAAAACTTTCTCGGCATCACTGTACACTTTGATCACTCCAAATATGTGGGCTCAGAGAACAAGATACTTTTGCACGTTCAGAAAGAAATGATTGGATAACGGCCTACCAGCCGATATGGTTGTATAACACAAGGTAGAAAGGCTGTACGAGTGAATCAATAACCGAAATACAATTTGGTAGTTGTTCAGATATTGGGCTTAAGCAATAGGTGAAAATAGGTCAGTTTCAGCTAACACACATCTGGATCTCCACCACCCCATCAGTTTGAGAATAGCAACCTTGGAGTCACAAATTAAGTAATCTGTGCAAAGGTGAATACGCAAAACAGTATGTGAAGGCAAACTGTACTGGCAACAGTCTTCAGAATCTTCCATCTGTGTGTTTGGGATAGAAGTGAGAGATGACATTCGAGGAAATCGAAAGTAGAGGATGCTTAATCTTCAACTGTCAGCTGATACATCGAATACTACTGTTTGGGCCAAAAATTGATAGGAGAACCACACAACCGAAAACACTTATGTTACCGGCTGTCGAATTGGCTGACAGAAAGACCGTTCCGTGTGTTGAAGTGGACGGATGCGTACTGTGAGCAATCTCATGAAGATTACTACGAGCAGATGTTCCAGCTGGAAGGCTGTAATCGGTACATGTGGCAATGACTTAGATTATGAAATATGATTATATTCCCAAGCATAAAACAATGAAAAGTGTATTTCTGCTGACAGTAAACTGCCCAAGTTTTTAGGAGATCAAAGTAATGAGGAACAGTATGGTTGGTCTAACATTTGGTCTACTATAAACGGTCCACTGCTGACTTGGAAGCTTTCATAGACCAGTGGCTTCGCTTTCGGGCGTAAAACGTTCCAACCGAAAGGAAGTCACAGATTACTTAGAAGTACACTCTAATCAGGAAATTATGGATCAGACTTGGGGATGATCCAAAACTATAGCTACATAAACATGCTGTCCGTTTTCAGGTTTGTCAGATAGTCTGGTTGAGTGACAATACTTTTCAAGACTTGCGAGCAGATAGGTAGAATCATGTTTATTGAATATGTCGTTTAAAAGAGTAAGACCAGTATTTTCCGGAAACAAATTTCGTTAGGGTACTCAACAAAGATAATATCCAAGATTTACAGCCTAGCAAGTTTCTCTGCCTGTTACCAACTCCCTACTTCAGAACAGGAAAACAGTGGTCAAATGTGAAACTGAACACACGAGGAAAACGTACAGTCGCGCTGTTCAGTATTCTGTCATTAGCCTCGTTACCCTGGCAGCGTTAATCT
Organism: Paragonimus westermani; assembly: GCA_008508345.1. NCBI lineage: Eukaryota > Metazoa > Platyhelminthes > Trematoda > Plagiorchiida > Troglotrematidae > Paragonimus > Paragonimus westermani. The sequence goes on from QNGE01002196.1 coordinate 106,450, forward strand.
AAGAGTTCTGTACACATAGAGGCTGACGTCAACGCCAGAAAGAAAGGTTGCGTTAGGAAATTTTAACAAGAAATTTTAGCAACTGTGAAGTGCTGCAAGGGATCCATCCGCTGATAGCTTTTAGGGAAACGGTGAACAATCGTTGATGCTGGCGATCTCTGCAGGGTTTGCTATGTGCACTTATGAATACCAGCTTGTAATTACCCTACATGGTTCCTCACATATAATGAAGTGTAGTTCGGAATCAAAAACTTCATCTGTCATTTCGTCATGTCACTGTGAGCTACCCTGCATTTACATGGTATCTGGGATTTTAGAGATGGAACTGGAACCCGTTTTTGGTGTATGTAGGTAGGATCTCTGCAGCATTATGCGTTTGTATTACAGCGGCCTTTCAACAGTGTTATAACGAATTCTTAACATCATCATCATTTTTGAACTACAGTTTAAAAAACGTCTTTCATTTTTAGCAACAGCACCCGTGGTGGCTCGGGGAGTTTTCTTTGGAAAATTTGAAGACCGGTGATTGTAGATGTCTGTTGTCCTAAACGACTTGAATAACTAATTGCTGTTCACTTTGGATTTTGTTCTGAATACAAACCTTTCCGGCTACATTAAAAAGTTTTGATGAGGACCCTTTCATAATGTCTCCACACTAAACTGTTTAGCTATAAGCACTGACCATTCCAAGTGCATTTACAATAAACTGAGAGTCGCACCGAACCGTCAGTCCTTCGAGTAAGACAGATACCTAGGAATAGAAGAGGTTTGTTACACGTTCAGAATTTAATGTAATTCTGTCGTGCACTCCGTTGACTAACAGTGAAACCTCTTCGGCGTGTTCCTGACAGGTAGTCACAACTAACACAACGTCCTTATATCGGAGAAATAAATACGTTGGAGAGACGGTTTCTGACCCCGTTTTTCCAGATAGACCATAAAAATGTTAGCCAGTGTAGATTCAGAGGGACTGCTCACGGCTACGCCATCGAATTCTTTGTAGCTTTTGTGCTGGGATTAGAATTTTACATTCGAGATGCAAAAAAGAAATGGTCGTTTGAGTTCAAAAGTTGAAATGCGTAATTCCAGTTGACTCACTTTGATGTTACCGCATATGAGTCGGGTGGCTTCTTTAGGTGCACGTTTGTGAATGACGGTTTCACACCCATTCCAGTTATGCATTTCTCTTGAAAACTGATATTCTCAAGAAGTTCAGCGGAATGGAAGTTGTTCTCCGGTAACTGTATGCCTAGTGACTGTTACAGTGTTTCTACCGTCCGTACCAGCCACCTTGCTAATTTAGTTCGAGTTGGTTTACACATAGACAAAGCTGGTCACTGTGAAATGTTGTTCATGTAAAGCTTAGGCTAGCCAAACATCTGAGGTATAAAGCTATCTTGCTGGAGACCGCTTAAGACTTCTGAGATTCAGAAAGGTTTGTAATCAGTGACTCAAATTATAGCTTGTTTGCACCCCGATAATATGGATGGACGCAGTCCACCTCGGCGTGGCAGTTTCTTTTGGTTACGGTCAAAGAGACGAACGTTGATCATTATCTGTTTGTTTGATGCGCAGCCTCAAGATGACATTCCACGTCCGGTTTTCTCCTCGTTTGGACTCACCAGGCAGGGATAGTGTGAGTGAAGATCAAATTGATCACCCTTTGGGGTTTGGTGTCGAAGCTCCCACAAAATCTAAACGAGCTAGAACTTCAGTAGAGACAAATTCCTGTGGAACGGGTGGGCGGGTGGATAAGAGCGGTGACTCCCAGTGCGAAGAGTAGCCAGTTCTGGTGTTGATATGTTCCCCGAGCTTGGCATTGAGGTTGCAAACGTTTCATCACCAAGCGAGGTGACATCATCAGTGCGTGAGTGTTTCAGCGTATAATTTTGAATGTGGTGTTTGGTGAAGTTGGATCTTATACAGCGACCAACCAGAATCCAGGCTAGTAAGTCAACTTACTCTCCTATATAGGAGCAGGCATCGATCAATCTTCACATCCAAAATATACGCTGAAACACTTACGCACGGATGATGTCACCTCGCTCGGTGATGAAACGTTTGCAACCGAAATGCCAAGCTCGGCAAACATATCAATACCAAAACCACCAACCCGAGCTACGAGCAACACCACCACTGTTCCCAACCATCAGAAGTAATCAGTTCGATCTCCACTCGGGCGCTCTGCATCTGGTGAGCCCATACCAGGGGGAAACCGGTCTCCGAATGTCAGCTTGATGATGGGCATCAAGAAGCATAACAAGTGTTCAGCGGCTTCCTTCTGATAATAACGTTTCTCGTCCAAGAAAGAAGTTTCTGGACCAACAAAACTTCTGAGTAAAAAGTAGACGTTGCTAGTGAAGCAAATTACGTACTGTTGTTTCAGAGATTGAAAGGACATGTTTATGATAAACAGATTGGGAATAACACAATGTTACGAGGAAGTTGTAATACTCTACGATTCAACCACCACAGGTGGCCTTCCTCAGGAGTGTTGGATGTCTACCTGAAGACTGCCTGTGGAAAGTTTTTGAACAGAGAGAGATAGCATTAATTTAAATGCGGAATTATCTATAGACAAGTTGACAGTGTAACGTTCAAGTATCCATAAAACTGCAGCAAATCTTCATATTTCAGATTCAGTGCATGTCAATTGTGATACAATTTAAGAAGTTACTTCGCTTTACAGCAGTGGAGCATGGCATGCTCATGCAAGTTTACAACTATTCGTCCACATGTGAGTGCACAACTAGTCGGAACTTTAGCGACGAATGCCTGTGAAAGCAAATGAGGAAACATTTGCTGATTCCAAGAACCCTTGTGATTCTCGGGTCCTGATACTCGGGTCTGAAAAACTATAAATTAATTAGTTACTATGGGGAATCAGGAAGATTTCTTTATTCATATCAATTCATTTATAAAACGCTTCTGAGGAAAACTACCTGAGGCGGTTGGAATGTTCACGTCGTTTCTCTTCGAATATCGGTTAAAAATGCCTCTGTTAATACAGCTTCTGAAAACAGAAATGATTCTCAGCACACTAACATTAAACCAGGTTGATCCGATTGGTATTCGATGAATTTGGCAGAGTTTCGCTTTTGGCTGTAAAATAATTGTGGAATTAATAGACTAATGGTAACAGTATTGATACGCAATACAATTTTATCCTCTTGTGGCTTGACACGTATTCATGGTTAATAAACACATGGAGTACCACTGTGCAGCTGGAATATTTTAGAAGTAAGTCATGAAAATTAAATTAAAACATGTTCGGGTACACAGGAATAATTTGGATCGCAAAAACACAGGCTGGCACAATACCACATTGAGAAGTAAAAGCAGTTACATGCTGAAACGAGGATGTAAACGGACCTCAAGACAGCTGGTTGTATAATATACTGTCGGCCAAATTTCACTACACCTCATCAAACGTGTAATTCTGCTGGGAGAAAATGTCAGAGAAAATGGTTGTCAGCTGCGAGCAGCAACAGCCTTAGAAGAGTATGGCCATCGTCAGTTGTCTGTTACGCGATTGGCTTTGCTAGTACTCTTCATACTGATCATATGTCAAGAGGTCACTAGATGACATGCGTTCAAATGTGTTGGCTGCTTGCTTTGCGCTGGTTGCGCAACCCTAGTTGCTGGAGCTTCTTTACATACACGTTCAAGCTAAGTTTGAACAAGTTAGGTTTCTTTATTGCGTAACTGACGTTTGCTTCTGCCTGCATGAGTGACCCCGTGCTCACGCTGAAACTGGTGAGTACAGTTAGATCAAACGCAAAAAGATAGTGAGACTTTCATACGGGGGCTTTTAGTAGGCAGGCTGAATGAAGCATCGTGCAAGAGACTGCGTAGAACATTCGATAGATTACCGAACGAAGTGGCCAACAGATTTTTCTCATCTTTTCATCCTATCTGTTGACTACCTGTAACGTGACGCTTAAACCTAGAGACAGATAAGCATGTTGTTGCAGCACGGTCACGAATAGTATGCAGCTCAACGAATGTCCAACTTCATACATAATGTGAGTTTTAATCTGAATTGTGACTGATTACTTTCAGTTTTCCCTGACCTCACTACCTGAGATCGGATTGGTCACATCCAATTTTTACCGGTTCACAACTTTCACCATTAAGCTCATTAGTTGGTTGTCATTTTCCCTTTGCTTTCAAGTACGACCGGGCCAACTACATTTTCCCTTGAATTCCCACGCGATTGCTTGCTTACAGCCGATAATTCATCGTTTATGGTTGATGTGTCTGTTCGTTCATTTGCATACTGGTACTTGGTCGTGGCCACTTTCGTATTTCCTTAAGTCCTTTCTTCGCGCTGGTTCGCACTGCAAGTTTGTATTAAACTGGCGTGAACTCGACAGAGTTCACAAAATCGACAGCCCATGCGGTTCTCCTCAGAACAGGTATTCTGATTGTGCTCTCCGATCTACATGTCATCTGGTGGTCCAGTGGATGTAGGTTGATCGATCCCGTAGGGATTTCCAGACGATTTGTTGAGATGCAGTTGACACAACATTTATTTTGAACACCCCAAGTTCTCTTTCTTGGTATTAATAATACTTGGGTTTTCCGTTCCAGCGTGTCCAGATTCTTAGTCATTTCAACAGGTCGGAACTTACTGCTGTGCCGAACAATGTACATTACTTGAAAAACTTCGTGCATGGGAAGACTGACCACCACTCAAGAGCCTTGACCAGACTGCAGTTCCAGCGGCTGTTTATTCGAAAGTAGTGTTCCCAAGGCAAAAGTATGATCCCCAGAGATCACAGATTTCCTTACCGTATAAATTATTCAGCGGCCGTGTTATCGGTCCACAATATGTCCGTCTTTGAACTAACAGTGAATCGGTAGTGAGGAAGGGGCGAGACTTGAGATGTGAACACAGAGCATATCTAAATGACATTTTAGTACAAACCTATTGAGTATTTTCAGTGGAGTGCAGAATGGTAAACACACTGACTTATCGTATTACCACTGTTAATGAACAGTAAACAAAAATCCCCAGTGGAGACTATCAGAATAATTCACATACTGACATGCGCAGCCCGCAATTGAGGTGATGAAGATAGACGTGGCTACAACTTGAAAATAAGTGCTGACCACCTAGAGCTCGTCTTACTGATCGTGTTTTTCAGTTACTTTTGCACAAACCTGGCTTATTCTGTCGTCTTTATTGCTCACATTCTGTTTCAACAGTAGCAGCTAACTGTTCATACTTCCCCTAAGAAACAATGTGACATATCTTTGTGTCTGAACATGACGCATTCAGAGTTTGTCTAGCAAGCATATGATAGGTATATATTTTATGTTGTCACACGTCCGCACACTACACAATGATTAGTTCCCATTGGTTCAAGTGGAAAAGAACAAGTGGAAATCAACAGTTTGACACAGAAATTTCAATAGGTCAGTACCACTATATCGGATATATATACAAAAATCTGTATATGGGACATATAGACACAAGAGCGATTCTAGTATCAGACAGTTCGTTCCATTCATGTATTGCCAAAAGGTATGTTACGGTTGGATGTTGGTAATTCCGCACATCCACAAAAATTTGAAAACCATGCTGGTGGCGTTAGTGGAAATGTGGGCTAGTGTAAATCAAAGAAATTTATCCAACTTTATCCAATTCAAGTGAATTAAACTACTATTTTTCAAAACCGAGCGGCTTGTGACATATCAGATTATGACTACTGTTAAATCAGAGGGAGAAACGAAATATGCGTCCTAGTAGCCTAGTTTTACGCACGGTCTGGGCTGGATATATATATCTCTTAAAATGAGCAGAGGGAAGAAGATTATACGTAAATATATATATACCGATATCGGACGTGGTTCTACAAATTCAGCAATAAACAATTTAAATATGCAGCAACTTACGACCAGGTTTACAAGCGCATACAACAGTGCAGCAGAAACGTGACAAAGTGTCCGATTAATTCCAGCGGTAAAACATGCTGTGGGTTACAGTTACTCAGATAAACAAATATGGTAGAATATGGCGGAAATTGAAGTATTAGTATGAAAGCCGAATACAATTCAATTATAAACGTACGATGTAGTGTTTATGGAAGGGAAATAAATTTCACCGTATCAAGCAGTCAGGAGTAAGAGCGAATACTACAAACGGAAGTCGCGTAAATTCGAAGATGAAGGCATACTACTGTCAACCTGTGAGTAGAAGAAAGTGAAATGTGAAATTGGAGGTCAGAACTACAATGATATAAGACGAGCTTAACCGTGAACTAATTGGTCCGATCGAACGTGAGAAATGCATATTGAGAACATAGTAGGTTTCGAAGTATAGTCAGCTTCGATAGTGTCCTCTGATTTTGGTCAGTTTCAGAGCACCATTTGGTCTGATTAAAATCTTAGATATTTGAACTATGTTGAGACGATATGTTTTTCCAGGAAGCGTTGTAAATCCGAAACATCTAGCATCATTTCAGAAAGATTGCTCAACGCCAGCGACTACCAGTATTCTGAAGTTTGGAGTCAAATGAGTGAAACGAGAATAAGAAGTTGAGAGGAATATATATGGAGTGACGAAATAATGTCGACGGGTGTGGAAAATGGCTTAAAGATCGGTGGATAGATCACAAGATCAAATATCCTGAGGGAATTGTGTGTCACAATCGCACGTTATCGATTCACCTGCTAACCTGCTCGATTTGTCGCACTGCCTTATATTCACTGCATTGAGGAAAGTTCGAAAAAGGGGCGCACGGTTCAGTTCAGAAAACCCGCCCAACACTAATATCCAATGTGACTCAATGCTGATTACCATTTTCCTACAAAAACACGTATTAGCTAGAACAAACAGGTGCTATGCAACAAAGACCCTCTCAAACGTGGGCAATGAATACGACAGCAACACTTATCCTGTCCCACGACATCTGCTCATTTCGGTGTTGTTGAAGCAGTTCGAATACATTGCGGAACACAGCGGAGTCAGGCAACTTACTACACGAATAAGAGCATTCGAGTTCTCATGGCTTACGGAAGTCATTATCAAGAGTATCTATATTGCACACGATTGTACGAAGATTATTTTCGTACGCTATTGCTCAGTAGCGACTGACTACATATAGGTCGAATTCGCGTGTGTGACTGTCAGTCCATTATGGCTGAACGGACGACAAACCGAAGTTGAGAAAAATTAATTCAGGAAAATAATCGATTTCACCCCTGGTTTACCACAATTGAGCCACGTTAGTGCCGGGATGATCACTATGAGATGGAAAGCTTTCTGGAAGCGTGAAAACTCATGACCGTCAACAGAAGAAAAGAAAAGATTTGGTCACTTTCAACTGCACAATATAAGGCCGTGCAAACGACAGTACGGGGAAACAATTTGTGCTCCAAGTTGAACACCACTCGCATTTGAACACGGCTTTCGAATTCGGATGAGATCTGCTATCGGCCTCTTTCGAAGAGAAAACCCACATTGAAGTTCTGATCCCATTATTGCCCGCCAGTAGTGAATATTCTCGTCGCGGCCGGGACTTGAACTCCGGCCACACTTTTGAGGGGCAATCGTGTCGATCACTGTGAGATTGATTTCACACTAAGCATGACTGAATTATTATATGTGAACGCTCAACTACCCTCGGTTGTGGGTAATTATCAGGCTGCCCCACAATCTGGAGAGGAGACACAGTAACTGCCCTGCTAGACGATATGTTGGATTGTTGATGTGTAGTCAGGGATTTGGTTAATTGCACGTTGAACGCCACTCACATTTGATTGCGGCTTTCGTGGTTGATGTACAACTTGATATTAATCAAATCCCTGGCAACTCACCGGTAGAAATTTATGTCTGTCATTGTTAAGATGACTTTAGTTACAGTAACAAATTCATAGTTGAAATCCAATACATCACGCACTATAGTAGGCAACGAAGAATAGGTCAAAATTTGATTTTGCGGAGAGTTCCAACGCTTAAATACGTGGAATTCTGTAAATCGACATTAGGACTGAAACAATGATTAAAACTGTACAACTTAACCTACTCACAAGTAGCCAAGTGCGTTGCACACAAACGTTCAATCAGGGTAACCTGTTTGTGTTTTCATAAAGTGTCATCAAGGAACAGATATAAGGAAACACATCAGTTGCTAATCTGTGGCTAAACTCCAGTCCTCAACTCTCACTTGACATTCAAACTATTACATGAGACACGTGAGTATATCTGAGGCCTATTTTCGGGTTGAATTAGTATGTTGAAGAAAGTGGGTATTGCGTGAACACGGTTTCATCCCTCCGGCCACTGTTAACGAAGCTAGCATCTGCTGGTGAGGGAAACCACAGGGGTACCTTTGTCTGAGTGTGTTGCACTTCGCAGCAGTTTATTCGCACGAAATGTTAACAGTTCCTGGTAGTTAGATTGCCTCCGACTTAAGGGGTTCTTGATCAGTCGTTTTGCAGAATTTGGATCCCATCGACTGGTAAGCACAGTCCAGCACTGTGAGTTTGTTTTCTGTCACATGGGATGACAGAATATAGAGTTTGAGGCAGATCGGTGTCGCTAGCATGACCATTTTTAACATGATCATCCACAACTACCGATTGTGAGGAAATCGGATTAGTTTCTCTAGCATAACAGCACTGATAACGAGGAAAAGTTTGGATTAGACGAGCATTCTAACATTGACATTAATACCAGATACGATTCGCATCACTGTATGGAGGATAACATGAGACCGGAATAACACCTGATTGTGGAAAGATCTCGATGTCGATCGATAGACTGCAGCGTTATAAACCAAAATGACCAGGCTCGACTACAGAAAAACAAGACGTACGTTGTTTTTGAGAGAGAAGTGAAAGTTTCCCCGTGGATTTCAAATGCTGTGATTTATCCACTCGAAGAGAGCAAAAGTCTATTGGTAGCCAGCAACAAATAAGTGGTCGGATTCAGAAGACCGGCAATAGGTTTAATTGACGTACGAATCGGGACTGGTGTTTAATTTCTGAACTCCTTGGACTATGAAATCAACAGTGATGTCTCGAGAATTTACTCGCATGTTTGGAATATCTCACTATTTATTACAGAACCATCACGTTTCATTTCAGTATCAAGTGGGTGGCTTAATCGTTCGTTTTGCGAGTATATTTCGACAATCACCGCGCTTGCAAGACACGGATAATCAAGTGTTGACAGTCATCAAAACGCATTTGTTCACATTTACAAGACAAACACGAAGTGGTGGAGTACACATGTGTGTTGATGGGGGAGAAGTGCACTTTTCGCGTGGACTTTCATACCGGTGTACTGTAAGTGTTTGGTATCAAGCGAAACATGTTTGCTAATGAAACGTAATCATCATTGATCGTGCTTCACTTTTCCAGGTCCACATCAAGCCGACTGAGTATTCAGTCTCATTCTGGTAGCATGTAGTCATTTCGATATCACATCCTGTCCGTCTGACCGCACTGCTTGCCTAAAAACCGAACTAGCCGCACACCACAGACAAACCATTGAGCACAGATGTTTTATATTATGGTATGTGAATAATTAAGAGGGGATATGGATGATTATGAATACAATTACCGAACGAAAACTAATGATAGAAAGTGCGTGAATTCGAATCTCAATGGAGAAGTAGTTAGCCATCACCTACTTTGTAAACAATTAGCTCAACACATCCTAATATGCGACAGGTGAATGTGAATAGGGTGTGACGCAGTCCTTTACGCCACGCTCAACATTCTGTTAAAATCGATTCTTTGTGTCACAGATGACATGATAATAATTGAGGGTGAGGATGAAATTTTTTATAAAATACAACCAGGAGCATTAGCCAGCATCAATGCCTTCCCGTCTATTTGCATTTGATCAGCTCCGATTACCAAGTATACATTTAATAGGTCGTCAATTTCTGAAGGTTTACGTTTGGCCAGGCGGTATTGACAAAATTACGTTCTGCATTGCAGCCCCTATACAACACGTAGAAATTTCGGAGTGCTGTAATGCAGACAATTTTGTAGAGGGCATCAATCTGGTAATGCTTCATTATTCACAAATGTGGTGCGGAACAACATGAATTAGTCAGCAGTTCACATTACATTCGGTAGTACCAATGGGTTCCAGAGAAGTGAAAATGCTAAGCAATACTAATATTGTTTACGCAAACAGGTGAGGAACCGCCGACAATCTGCAAGAACACAATGCGAGGAAATTTGAAATTTCCTCAGAGATCACCACGATCACATTAGTGGTGCGTTAGAAGCATGTATACAAAACCACACGCTAAGAGGCAGTTTCAATGAAGACTTCAAGAATTTTAAAAGAAGATTGAAGCTAGACACTCCGAGGAAATCTTTGATATCTAAACTACCGCCGTCTGCATTCAGCATAATCGGGAATGTGAGCCTGTTTAGCTGACATCAACATCTAAATTGCCCAGACATGAAATCATGTGATAGTGATTCTTGTGAAGCAACTGCTGTGGAATCCACCTGTTTTGAGGATTGCAATTTAATGGTTATAACAGATAACCGTGACTGTTACAAACACAGTACAACATAGGCTAATATGGACTGCTGACCTGCTGAAATAGGACGCAATGGCGTGTTGAAGTTAGTTGAGATACGGAGTAGACCGTCGCAGAAAATTACGAAGAAAGATTCATCCGACTTTCAAGGTTTCGTCTCCTTCGGACGAAACGACGAGGCAGATGCAGTGACAGAAAGGCGGTGAACATTGACAAGCTCGATACACATATCATTTGAGCCGTACTAATGACACAGGGAAAACCATACCTTATACCGTAGAACAAATCACCGTCAATCCTCGCAAGATCATAATTGAAAAACCCACTGGTATTACGGAGGTAGTAGCCACTGTTATTTCGATGGAGTATATTTCGTCAGCTCCAATCAACGGGCTTCAAGTTGCACAGTTGTGGATAGCAATATGTTTCGTGAAGGTAAGATTTGATAGAAGTCGGAAATCAAAAATGAAAGCAACGCAAAGTTGTTAGTGAATAGTGAAAGATATGTGGGTTCGAACAAACATGACTGCACTGGATAAATTTTGATCTGACATAATNGGCAATAACTCCATACAGAGGAGGCAGGCGGATGGTGCAACATATCGACCTAACTCAAATAACATAGAAAACAATTCCACGTGGACAGTCTTATCGGAGCAAGCGTGGTCGTACAAAAGCAATCTCACAATCTGAGCACACAGCAAACGACACTGCCTCCCTTCTAAAAGGTCACCGTCTTACAACATTCCACTTGATGGATTGCAGGTGCACATTTTGTAGTGAACCGGCGTGTGAGTTTGTTCAGTTGGCAACCACATTCAAACTGCTGAGATATGGAATCTAACGACATTGTATCACTAGTGCGTGCAACATTCCTGACTACAACCTCAAAGCACACGATGTGCCTTGTGTTGCTGATTCAAGTCAGCTAGAACGAAAACTAATGGCCGCCAAAAAGTGCGTGAGATCGGAGGTGTATTTTGGCTTATTTCATTCAGCACGTAAAATTTGGACCAATATGTTGGTAACTTCCACTAGTAGATTTTGAATTTGACAACGTTAACATACTTTGAGTTGAATAGTGAATTGCAATGCGCTCGCTAGTCAGCTATACTCGCCAGCTAGTTGCATCTTCCACGCAGTTCGTGTTATTGAATATCGAATCGGATAGGCGGATCTAATGGAATAGATTGTGACCGCCTCATTCGTCTGAAGTATTCCCGATGTTTGCCTACAAACCGACATTTGTGCTGAATCGGAGAAATCATTTGACAGAGCATTCTGGTTCGCCAACGCCAACGCAAACACTGGCTGCATTTGCTCTTTAGACACATTTTCACTGGCGTTGTTCGTAAGAGTGAATTGGAATGAGAGCCACCTGATTTTGACGAAGAGATTAAAGCTGGACACTCCGAGCTACTCCGCTATATCTCACCCATTACCGTCTGTTTTCAACCTACTCGGTTCGGGCCTATTTACCCGCACGTCAATTATCAAACGAAGTATTCCACACTCTCCAAAACAATTTGTCAAATTCAACACTACTGGAGATTCCCGTGTTCTCTGGCGCTCACGTCCAAATGTGATCATTTAATGTGACACATCCGCCTGAATTATGGGAATTCAAACACTGGTGAAGTTTCAACAAACATATATGGAGCGTGATCGTCTTATCCTGAGCTACCATCAACCGAACATTCAGGCCAAATATTGCTCTACATATCAATTCACCGAATGCTGTCAGTGTCGAACTCGTTCACATCAGGAGGAAAAATATAGCGAACATTGACTTCGGGAATATTTCTATGAGAATGAATTGACCCATAATTGGGTGTATTTGCTCACGCGTGCACAGGTGATTCAACTGATTTGCAACCACCTCATACGGATGGGAAAACAGCGTAATTTGTTCAGTCGGATTAGTTGATGCAAGTATGCCCATTCATAGCGAACCAAGATTTCATTCCGAACGTTAAAATTCTGAACTAACACCATGTCAAGCCCCCGAGAACAGCATACACTCGTTGCTTGCGAGCACGTGGGGAGTGAATTTTGGAAGAATAACACCAACATTTGATTTTACATATGTATCTATATTGAGAGGGCGTAAAATCGACTACTTCCAGTGGCAAATTTTACACAAGTTCATGATTTCACATTTACACCCACGGTAAAACCGTCCACATATGACTATGAGAGAAATCGAAAATGAAATATTGCTTGCAATTCGTGTCACGTGCTTAGCATTGAGTGAGTGTTATTCGGACGTCATTCACCAGTAATCCCATGTATCGCATTTCCGTTGATATTGCAGCCGGACCATTCTGAGGAGAAGCACCGTGCATGAGTCTCACTCATGTTAGAGCTCATCATTAGTGCATATTCGTGGACATCCTTGTGCAACCATCAATCAAATCCCCCACTACCGTCAGTAACTGAAAGTGAGTTGGCATACCGCCGGAGGAATTTGTTAGATAAGACCCCGATAGCAAGCAGTAAGTTAGGGATTTGTCTACCTATTTTGTTGGGCATTCAAAGACAGCCCACAGCTTCTCTCACTTAGCATGGATGGGACAAGGGATAGTAAGGTGGATACCATCGACAGGAAATTTTGCAGCCCATAACGTCCAACTCAGCATGGTCCTGGTTGCTGCACCCACTAGTTACATGAGAATGGTGCTGTGCCTAATCACCGTATTTCATGAGGTACTGTCGTAGCATGTACACGCTTTTGTATTAATCCACTAATCTCTAAGTTTCCCACAGACATTTGTTTCTTCTTAACGGCTCCCGCGTCGATAATATCCGGCTGGTATAATCTTACCAAGTTGTCCTGCATCTCATCAGTGTATATGAAATTCGCTGTCGTCCGCATGTTGACTGACTTACTAACTGAGCACACGAGCATCTACCCTAGGACTGTCTTAATTGTATATGTTCCGGACCACTTTCGCGGATCAGTGAATCAGTGCCTTTATGGAGCGTCGCATTCGATCGAATCACCGTTGAGGCAGTTCGAGTATGGGTCGGACGATATTACCAGCAGATGCGGCTATGGCAATAACTGCCAAATATTCCGACAAAATGTACGTAGTTTCGGCAATTTTTTTATAGACCTCGCTTGTTCACTGTGAGTGACGGTATTAAGACCAATGGGAGCATCATCGATATAGACAGCTACTGATTTAAACACAGTTTCTCTGTTCAACATACGTAGTTTGATTTGTCTTCGGTTTTCCTTCATATCAGTTTCCGTGACTGCTGACTCATCAGTAAGGGTCCAAACAGATCCGTTGTCTAAACACACAAGTTTCAGCCTCCTTCCGTGCACAACTTAAGTTAACAGAAATGATGGCCAAGGCAACGTGAGGTCTACCTGTTGATATCTTAGGTGTATCATATGGATGAAACCCAACTGCACGGTGGCCGAAAACGATGGAGGCTTTCTCAATGACATCAGTGGCCGGCCACTGTGATGTGTCTATCTACCTCTCTGGGCGTAACAATCAACTGATCTTTAATCCCCATCCGTGTGGTTGGCTTTCAAACACTGGAGACATAATTTACTAATTCGCACAATCTCAAACCGCTGCTCTGTCGATTTACTAAAAGAAAATAGGCAATGATTAGAAAAATGAGTATCCTCGGAAGCGGAACAGTAAAATCGAGAAACATGAAAATTACTCATGGTCGGGACGTCACTTTGCACAAGATGCATGCTATTCCTGACGCCAACTGGGTGCGATCGTGTGTTCATCTGTCTGAAACTTCCACATGGTGCATATTTTGGACTTGTTGTCATTCCACGGTATCTCATGCAAGTGGCACCGACACGTTCCTCCACGAATCGTGTTAGGTTGACGAACAGCGATTCATGACTTGGTTGTGTTATGAATACCGTTTCTCTTGCCCACCTCAGATGAAAGTTTGAGTGTAATATCCGAACGATGATTTGAGTCGTTCTGTTTGAATTAAGGTCATGGTCGTAATTCATACGACAGAGCGTTATTTCATACACTGTCACCTGCTGAGCCATTTGGATTAATGCTGCAAAGCTGTTATTAGTACGCCACCGGCTGTCTAGAAATTCATCACTGTGTGCCGTCCTCACCACGTGATTCTGTCCAAGCGGTTCACGAGAATTGCCTTGGTGACTAGATAGCCTCGATCTTCCTTGAGAATTGCACAATGCGTGATTGAGACTTCCGGCGATCCGTCATAAGCTTGTATTAATATTAGTATTGCTGTATTTATATCGTTTTAATCAAAGCTGACTTCTTCACCGTCTGACAAATGTGTGAATCAGCACAGCTTCTAAAGCCTTTTCTCGAACGGTGGATAACTCAGGATTGCGCCTAGCGAACAGATACGAGAATGTGAGCTACACTAAAACTCTAAGCTTCACATCGAATCCACCTGATCTTGCCCCTCAAATATTACCGGCACACCTAGTATTTAAGGTTGGCGGCATCCGATTCAGGTCAGCCGGTCACAGTGGCCGAAACCAAACGACGCCTGCGCTCAACCATCATCGCAATTGGCTTGCGCCGCACCACTTGCAGTTCCACTCACAACCCACGTATTCCGTGTAAACCCGAAGGAATAAGACCTGGAGGTGTGCCGGTGGGACCCTTGTGTCCAGCCGGCCAATGCTGGTTAGCCAGTTGATTGGCTAGTAAGGAATAGAAACTGTTATCTCTCGGCAACTAAACAGAGAGAGGCTGCAATGACGAGATCTAAGCTGAGAAGATAGATTTATGAAGTGTAATACAAGAAGCATTGAACCATAGGGGTGCAGGTTGGTGTACACAAGAGACGCTACAGACGAAGAACAAAATTCACATCGAACTGCAAAATGCCAGACAGACCATTCACCATACACTATACCAACAAAGATGAAGAAATGGATGAGTAGAAGATTGCTGACACCCAGGTTTCTGAAAAGAGGAGCGGGTTAATTGTCAACGATCTGGTTGTTGGCCGATGCAGTCATTAACAGAAGTAGAGTGGATATGCTGATATGACTCACCTGACCTGAGCCTAACGTACTCATCGTTTCTTCGCTGACGGTGTACTATGAGTACGTTGGTGATTTAGTTATCCCAAATGACCAGCCCACTGGCTGCCACACACATCGCAACGCCACGAACTACGGCACTGATTGTTCCCTTGCGTACCGCACGCTTCCACTCGCGGCCGCGCAATAACTGCTAATTGAAGTTTAGGACGCCGGGTACATCTGGATACCACACAGTCACAACCAGAATTAGGTATGCGATTAAAGCACAAAATTCCGCGAGAGCGGAAACCACAATAGTTGATTAGCAAATGTTTCCAATTGATCGTACGCTGGACAGTTGCATCCTCTTGGAAGAATAAATATCCAGCAACCTGCAGGTTCTTTTACACTATGGGTATATAAACTATGGGTATATAAACATGGGTATATAAACATTCACGAACTCCGTTTGCCGTCAGTGTAGTAGAACGGAGACGGTGGTTGTTAGTTTCACTATTTAGATTAATCAAGAACAAAATTACATGATCATACATATTTATCAGTACAAACCCTCAGCTTTGAGTTGACCAGTGTCATGGTTGAACGGAGATAGCTCAATTCTTCGAGTATTTATTATTAAACTTAATATACCGTGTCATATGCAAAACCATTGCGTTCACCGAAGATAGGAACACCATTTAAAGGAGAAAATAATGTACACACTTGAGGTGCAGTGTTTTACTAGCAAAACTACACAGCTATTCTGGTGGTCTATGTAGGTCAGAACTAATCACGTTTCTGGTGGGCGTGTGATTACGTTTCACCAAAAGTGTTTGTATGGTTGTTGCATGAATTTCTTGGACATACTTTCAGTAGGAGAACGTCGGTCGACGTGTACGCCTGGCGAAAGAATGCACCTATCGAGAGTTTTTAGGCCATCGAACAGAGAAGAATGCAAAACTGAGTCAATTACGTCGGCTGTTATTTTTGCGCACACCGTATTATGTGTAACAGCGGGGGACTAAGAGGGCAACGACACATTTATCTGTGGACATCTACCAGGTTCAAAACTAAACATAGAAGTATTTCTGTGTGCGTGTGTGTGTGTGACACTTTCTGTTCCACAACATCTATATAAAACGAGCGCAGCGGGTGCACACTCCATCTGTCATTACCAGCTAACTCGCATCATGTTCTGTGCGGTAGTTCTGTTTTTCATCACAACCAGCTTTTGGGTTGAAGCGCAAACTAATTTCACCGAATGCTGTAAGTCCCGATTACTGC
>QNGE01002197.1:0-19935 GCA_008508345.1 Paragonimus westermani
TATGATCGAAAGGGTTGCATACAAACTAAGAAGTGCACCGAACTAGTACATGATGGGAAACGTTTCAGTGGAACAGTGTCATTTTTCTGGAGTAGTATAAAACAGCACACTGGAGTACAGACGTTCTGAATCTTCCACCAGCCCCAGCAGAGTGGCTGATATCATATTTTCATGACATCGAATATAGGGAGTGCAAATTTTAAAGCGGTCTTACTTTGGGATGAATTATTTCGGGTGTGGCCTTCAGGTGCACTGTGAACTATTAATAGACACCAGTTCAGGGCAAAGCTGATTGACTGGTGGACAGTACTGTTGTGACGCCAATCAGCACCAATTACAGCATGACTGTCAGATTCCTATTCGCAAAGACATTAGACGTACTTCACAGTTACAGGTTTACTAAATGCCATAGCTTGTTGATTCATTGCAAGTTACAAATCAGGCAAGCAAACCGGATTATCCCAGTTTAATGTGAGCCAAATAATGAAGGCATCTGGAGAACGGAAGTGACACCTTATCTACCTGGTTGGATGTAAGTTCTGTTCATCAGTAAGCAGAGTTAAAAGTAGTAACTCGGATTTAAGCGAACCGGATTGTTTACTTCAATGGCTCGTCCAAAAGCGAAGTTACCAGCGCCCGCTTGGTCCCAAAGATAAAACCTGATGTTTTGTACTAAAAATTCTTATTTCTTGCGAGTGGTGTAATATTCTTCATAAACGCATTCAATTAACCAAGACCCATCAGTCTCGGAACCAAAACGATGGTGCTATTCGTTGTTGTACACTCACAGGTTCACACATCTCTTTGACCAGTTCGGTTTTAGGTTTCGAATAATAGGTTAGAAATAGCACTCAGATAAAACCTCAATACTGACTTGGAAGACAAGCACAATGTGGTCTCATTACAGAAGACGTTACTCTTCTTGGAAAGACTCACACCATCTTCCATGGCTAGACAATCGTTTTGCTATGAGTCATTGAGCAGCCTAAACTTGATTCTGTTCGAACAACGAACATTTTTCGACTGAGCTAATGATAGCTGACTTATACCCAGTAGAAGAGGATTTTTTAAAGAGGCTTTACAACGAACGTTAACGTATGGTCCAATTTCTCGCTCTGACGCTATTTTTTCGACCCCTCATTCCATTTTCCGATAGTAACTTCCTATGTACAAGGCATTTTATGTACACTGGGGCTTCACCAAGGACAAAGTTTTAAAGAGTACTAATGCATAAAGACAATAACGACTCAACAGATCTGAAAATCAATCCGATTAATCCACTCCGACGACAGTTTCAATGATGTATCAGTATGGCGAATATTGCAACATTGCTTTGAATGTTTGGTGGAGAGGAAACCAATTTAGAACACTCCTACACTCTCACAAGCAAACCAGTTAATTAATGCTACGACTAGAGGCCTTTCATTGATTGATTATACTCTTCACAGTCGGCTTTTCAGATATTCAGATAGGCTCGCTGGCGTGCTCATTTTCGTTTTGAGGTGGATCTGCTAACTCATGTGTGTTTCTATATTTACTAGCTGTTTCGGTAATACACATGTTTGATCCACTTCGTGGTAACCATAAATCATACGAGTTCAGATGAGCTCGTTGTCATAGTGTGTTGTCAGCTAACTACAATAGACTACTTGAAAATTCGTGAGTCCTCTGTCAGTCAGGTTGTGCCTCGACCACAATCCACACAAGTTTGGTGGGGCTATTAATATTCACGCTCTAAAAACGATATCCTCTCACCACATCTTATTCGGAGTGGTTCATACTTGAGATGGTGTTCGCCCAGAAGTGCATGGGTTTCAATGGCAACCGAATTGGTAATCATCCACAGTTCATTCATGTTTTATTTTAGTGATGAACACATGGCTATGCCAAAACCTTTTGGTTTAAACTAATCTAAATCATTCTGTTCCACTCAAGAAAGCGATTGGTTGGTCTAGCAATATCAACTGAAAGCCTCCATATGTTGGTGGCACATAGACTTGATAGTGTTTGCACATGGGGCCAAAACGACTACTCCAATTAAGAATTAACTTTGCAACTTTGAATCAACTCTGGTTAGACAATAGGTATTAGTTACAGAGGCGTGTATTATCCATTGGTGTCTTGAGTAGTGTATCAACGTGTATCTTATTTCTGATTATTTCTGCTGGAATTGGAGGGGATACCTTTCCAGATTGGGTTGGAATCTCTAGTTCTCTTAGCTTGCGAGAAAAATAAGCCAAGATTTCAAGTCTAGAGAAAATAGGGCTAGAGAGTTCGGTTTATTCGGAACTTCAATGTACTGTTCACTAACCGTCGCTCGATAAAGTCTGTTGTTATGGTCCAGCAGGACCCATTGACGTGTATCAAAAGTCTGTGATTACAAACTGAGATTCCGGAATGTTGGAATGTCCTTCTCTCCTTACGGTTCCGCACAATACTTTCGATTAAGTTTTCCAGCTCGCTCTGTTCTAATGATTAGCAGGATAAATGAATTCTTCAATGACCGATGGTTACTTGTCTGAATTAGAAATGGTTAATCACATTGGACCTTGATTTAGTCGTCCATGTGAACGACTTTAAGTGCCATAAAATCAACCACATCTCATAATCCAATTTAGGCTCGTCTTATCACATGTCTTGGATAGACTCGAATCACGTCTTGGTTAGCTGGATTTTGTCTCCTTATTTGAACACAGTCGCAGAGTTTGCACAGAAACGAATATCTGACAAAGCTTGTGGGGCGTCAGTTTCAATTTACTAATTCTATCATTGTCTCCTAAGCAGGAAAAATTCAATGGTTACAAATGGGAACAGGTTAAACCAGCGGAAACTAGATGTAAAGAAATCAATTAGCAACGTAAGAGACATAGCCACTAACTGCACTTCTTGTACAAATTTGAGGACAGTATTTCACCCAGCATGAGACACCTTCGGAGGAGTTTAACAGTGTTCCATCGTTAAGGTTATTTGCTTCGAGACAGAACAATCTTATTCTTATGAAACAGGATCGATACAGATGCGGCTCAGTGAGTATGACAACATTTATTTGTAGAAACCTGTAAATTAGACATTTTGGTGATACTGGGGTCTGTCAAAATTGAATCGCCATATCCTATTGTACCACGGACCGTTCTACAAGTACAATGATTTTTGTGATTCCACGTTGATGAAACGCCCGAGGCCATTGACTGGAGTTAGCAGGACAGTTACTGTGTCTCCTATCACGGCGATCGAGCACTCTGACCAATATTCACAAACGAATGTGGCTGAGCGTTTACACATGATGATTCACTTGTGCCTAGTGTGATGTGAGTGATGCACTGGTGAACATGACTGATTCCTGAAAGTGTAGCCGGGGTTCTCACCCTGACTGTGGGGAGAATGTGCACTAGTGACGAGCTCTAACAGAAGCGAGACTCCAGTCTGTAAAGGGAGTGGATTGGACGAAAGCATCGATACGAAGTCAACCATCGATTCGCAGAAGTCTGCGGCCAATCAGTCTCGAAAACACGAACAGACTTGTGTGTCAACGCGGGGACCAATCGGCACGGCACGCTGCTCCAGCATCGGATTTTGTTATAACGAGCACCGGAGTAAAACAAGTTGTTTAAGTGCGTCACGCGTTGAAACGGACGAGCTTCAAGCGGAGTCGAGCCGACCAATGAGAAAGCAGGAGCGTCAACACCAACTGTAATTCTTCATTTTACCGATGCTCCTAGTCTATAAAATAACCAATAGAAACTCAATAAACCGAGATTTGCTTTGTGCTACGAAGACTGATTTTGCTTTCGTTCCGGAAGGTAGCCATTTTCAACAGAGTCTACCGTTTCTTTTGAAAGGAGACGACTGGAAAGTCTGTGGGAATGAGAGAGCTGCGATTAATTATGTGTGGTCTCCAATGTACATGTGAAAAATAAGGCCATGTGCAAGCGGTTTGGACTGAATGACATAATGCAAGCAGCGGACTATCAGGCATCACAGCTTCCAATAATTGTTGTCATGGAGTCGTATATTTGCAAGCGTACCGAGATACCGGCAGGATTCCGAGGGCCAGACGGAAACCAAACTAATGCAGTTAGAATCCAGAAGCTAACGGTAAAATAATTGTTTAACTCGAGTCTAAGCAAAAAGCACTACGAGCAAAGTGAGGAAGTAAATGACATTCCAGAGTATGTCATTCACCTGTTTTACAGCTGTGAGAAGTTCCAAAACGTTGGTCAGGTGCGATTTTCTCATTCCCGCTTTTTGACTGATTGTCCATTAGTTCATTTTGCAACTAAATCACTTGTGTCAATAATTCCGAGCGCCCCAATTGACGCCGATGTGAATTCCAGTAACTCAGATGTGCAAGTGAGTATTGTGAAGTGATCCGCCACACTACCGTTTTAACAAGCTGGGTTTGGGGGGTATGAAACGGTTAATACTACTCACGAATCGATAGTTGTATCTAATGAATCGATACACGACGAGAAGTTTGGCGTTTGGGTAACAATGCAGTGATAAAACAACTCAGACAGATACTGTTACCGGCCTCCTGGATGGACACCGCATCTGACGACTTCGGGTTTCGCGTTAGGTTGCACTTTTGAATATTGTTAGCATAGTAGAGTAAATCGACTCTCCTGGTTGATGACAAAAAGCGCAATTCGGTAGCAGGATTTCTGCGCTCCTTAGCAGGTTGGATAAGTAGCTTCATCTGAGTGATAGCTTACTGAATACTTCTATTTTGTAGTACTGTGTATACTGTAGTTTTTTTCCTGTTCTTCCGGATTATGAAGATGTCTAAAATTCTCCAGTTATTCTTTGGCTAGAAGCATGGTTGTCAAGACCTGTTTGCTTCTGCATCACACGGTTATCCACGTAAATCCGTTGGGCCATAACAACCAACATATTGAAAAGACCAGGCTTATAGCCAATGTGTACGAAAGCTACAGAACCGGGTATATTTGAAAGTTATAAAACAAGATCGAGTGTTGTAAAGTCCATTAACTTGTGTGGAAGATATCTCCATCTCTGCTACAATTTGTACTTCCGGGGAAGTAATCTTCTTACGAAGAGAAAACCGCTCTGAGTGTGAAGAAACTGCCTTCAAACACACTGATAGCACCACTTCGAGAGGAAGATTTTTAAAATGATTGAAAGAGAACCAAATAGACGACACTTTCTTGATTACTTTCCATAAACGTTGTCGTTGATAGTCGCAATTTGTTGAACATGATAAATTCTTCTCATTTTTAATCTTGTGAGCTTGGTGCATTCGAATTTTTTTAATAGTTCAACTCGTCCGAAGTGTCATTGTGTAAGCAGAACTGAAAATTGTTGATGTTTCCCAACGCAACGCCGGTAGGCACCCACGGAGGCCAAAGAAGTGGGTGAGATATTTGTAAACAGTGGATCTCAGTAGCCATTATCAGAGTGATGGATAGTTGTGTTCAACCTTGTAAGGTCTTACCAGCTTCAGACATCCAAGGGATTCAAACCCACAACCTGTGATTAAGTGTCGAATTACTGGGCCATCACAGAAAAGTAGTCCAAAGAGCTATCCACTAATCGGTGGGGGTGGTGGTCATCGGGGTTGCAAAGAAGCGTCACACTTTTCTTACCTTTTACCCCATTTAGTATTTCACACATAAATATGCTACAATGCAAAGTTTATTCTTCATACATCATTAAGATCAACACGCTTCAGAAAAGTCACTGATGCTTTTACTCTTGTCTATTCTTGATAGGTCAGTGAAGAAATACGCAAGACAACGAAACGACAGTCATCGTCTAATGGATAGGTCGTAACATTGCTGTGTAACAAGTGGTTTGAATGCGTGCACTGAGCATTACTGCTGTGATTTGCACGTGATAGCGACAAAACCGTTATTGGTTTTGTGGATTTAAATCCATAGACGGATGTGGAAAACTGGAGTACAGATCAGCTGGATAATAACGAAGACAACGGTTGAGTGTGTTCGTGTGCAGTATGTCAGTTTCCGAAATAAACCAATACGTGACGTTGGCAATCTTACTGAGAATCACACGAGGACCATAACATGGGGCGTGCCTTCACCGTCCAAACATGTACACACACGAGGTACGAGTCAACCCGAATTTGATGTCATTACCACTCCAAAGCAAAATAGATCAATCGTAATATGACGCGGAAGAGATCAACACAAAGTTCTTCGACTGACGTCAAACGCAATACGCAGTAGTTCAGAGGTGAATTTAACGCTTTCGCTTGGTAAATTCACAGGAACTGAACAGTCTAAGTTGGCTAACAAATAAGACAGTTCACGTCTGAGTAATCATGAACACATGGAACGTTATGGAAGTCAGCTGGAGAGTTAGAGCTCATGCACATCTGAGTAGTGATGTGTGTACTTTGGTAACATGAGACATCTAAATATGGAGGCTGTGATGACGCAGTGTCCGTACGAACCTTGAAAGGAATAGGTATATTTTGCAAGCTAACACCTAACAGGCGATTTCGCATTATTTGGAGAACCTCTACAACCATTGGTATGAGCGATATGACTACTCTGAATGATAAGAAAAATGGTTATCCTTCCTAATATGGTGTACAGACTTCCACTACTAGTCGATAGACTGTATACGCAGGGGAACATGACATGTCGATGTGTACGTTCTATGTCGCAAACATATACCCCTTCAACACGGAAACCATACTGGATTACCTGGTCTGCAGTCCTGACCTAACTCCCAGTGAGATTCTCTGGGGGCATATCCCATCAGTGAGTACACAACAGCGTTAGCCTCGGCGGTTTCAAGGCAGAATTTTGGCATATCATAAGGCGAGAGTCAAACAGTCAAAGTCCAACTCACCCTTACTGGTCTTCAAGGAACCAGCCGGAAAGACGCATTCACAATCACATGCAGAAAGGAGGAAGTGATCCCCAGTAAGCCAAACGTCAGAGTGGCTTTATAATGTATCTGTTCCACTTTCATAGCTTTTTCGTTAGTGTATCAAAATACATGGAGCCGAAATAGCTTCCATTATTCTGAGCAGCAGGTACGTACGAAACATGGGCACTGAGAGTTGATATGGTGAACTCACGTTCGTTTTGCTACGCACTGATAACATTTTGACTAACGCGATGTTTCAGTCAAGAACATATATATATATATATATATCTGCATCTGGTAACTGGTTAGTATGGAAAAAAAATCATGATTGATCACGGCTACTTCACTCTCATAGACATTTCGGTCAGCTCCTTTTAAAAACGAGCACTATGCTCGAGTTCGCCTGTTGTTAGCGCCCATCAATATTACACAACGCTGCCATGGCTGGGACTAGAACTCCGGTCATGCTTTCATAAGGCAACCGTATCCACCAGTGCACCACTGACGTTACTCTGGGCACGAGCGAATAATCATACGAAGACGGTCGCCCAAATTCGTATGTGAGTAGCGTTCAGATTGTCTGATCGTCTTGACAAGAGACACGGTGACTGCCTAGATGCAACAGCTGCGATCAATTGTGAATAATGGTGACTTTACATATTTGCATATTCAACAGGCGATTTTTAAGGTTACAACACTATCATAATTATGAACCATCCAAAGAAAGATAAATGATTTCATCGTACCAAATAAGTTGGCAGATTAAGTTAACAGACCGATTGCCGGTCTATACAAAACAATGTATAATATACGGGTAACTGAGCGGTTCGTATGTGAGACCATAGTGGACAATGCTCAGACGTGTTTACCAGCTTGGTCACTCGTCCTTGGTTGTTGATATCAGCTGCAACAGTTTGCTTAGGTTTGTCCATTATGTCTACGTATGACAGTTTTAACTCACTATACAGCATGAATAAGCACCGATACTTGAACCCTGAGTGGATTTCTGGTTTGCTTGCCAAAAATAAGCTTCTCGCTGCTATCCAAGATATGAGATTCTCCGGTAATTACACCGTGTCAAGTCTTGATCCTGTTAAAGTGTGTTTCTAAAAACAGTAGGTTCAAATGCTGCTGAAGTAAGCTGGGTTCACTGGTGTATCAGGATAAGGTGGGCCTGGCCAAATATCATTAATAACTAAATTTGAAGTACGGTCTATCGTGGTAAGATGTCAGTTAAATGGATAGTGTTCGAAATAGAACGCTTGCGAGATCAAAAAGGAACTATTTGAAGTGGAGAAAATCCGGGTGACTTTATTAATATGAGACAAGCAAATAGCTGACTAAAGATAACAGAGAAAGGCTGAAGGTGGCCTTAATCTGCCGGAAAATTTCCGGTAGCCAAGCTGTGGTTGAGCATCCCAAGTGTTTGTATCAAAACCGAGGTGATAAATAGATTGAGCACGGTTAGGTGTCGAATGAGTACTGCCTGTAGGTAAGACAGCACACCCAATATTGTAGCTAAAGCGAGCTACTCCAGAAGTGATGATTTTTGCTGCGTATAAACATGCTCCCCAAAAGGTGGTTAGGTTTGTGGAGGATCCCGTATGCAAAGATAAGGTAATCTCTGATAAGACGTCACGAGAGAAAACTGATTCTGTCTAAATAGCCTGTCGAGCAATATAAAAATCATCCTAGGGTGAATCGGTAGAAAATATTCAAATAACACGAAGTTTGCTTGGTCTGAGCTTGCACGTGGTTTCAGTAAGAGTGAAAGTGAAACAAACAAGCAGAAAAACAAGATATTTCATGTCAAATTGAACACCCGTCACATGCAACCGCAGTCCCTACATTCAGGTAAACCTTATCTTCGGCCCACGTCGTAAGGAAGCACTGGACTCAAACTTCGCTCATTTTACAGTTCATCATTAGTGCACATCCCTGTGCGGGTTTCCCATTCCGACTGCCGTGTTTGTGAGACTAGCGTGTTAATCACAAAGCCAGTAACCTTACAATAGGCATGACCGAACAATCATTTTCAAATGCCCAACCACAATCTTATATGGATAATGTTCATTTTTCCAGATCGTTCTGAAAACAGAAAAAAGACGTCATGTTCACCCCAATCGATAACCCGGGATCACGAACTTCTCAGTTAGAGTGAAGTCACGGACTTCATTGAACTGACTGAGCAATAAAAATGTGTAGATACTTCTATTATGCTTGCGAAAAGGAACTTAATGATTCTGCCCCTTTGTCACGAACGCCGATAACACTGCCGAGCTGGAACAGACAAGCAAAGAAATTGCACAGGAACCACGCGATTGTACCGGCTTGTAAAACGGGATGTTCTCCATGAAAGGCAGTCTCACTAATTGGCTGATCAAACATAAGAGAACGGTTGCCTCGGACCGGCATTCAATGCTCTTTGTAAGCTGTGCTGCTCACCTGAATAAAATGACGATGAGTTTGAATCGAGGTCTCCTGAAAAAGAGGGAGAGGTAAGCAGGCGTACAAAACATGCATGCAGAAACCTACTGATCATCGCCGGAGTCCAGAAAAACTACATTTATCAAGAGGCAACGCGCACGACACTAAGAGATACACCTGTTCACTCTCACATCAAAATGCACCAAACAGTTTTAAGATCACTTGTATTGTCGCGATACGAGTGTCAGCTGGAGGGTTCGGATCCTGACTAGATAAACAGAAACACAAAACACGCTACTTTCCACTAGTATACTTCTTTTTACCATGTAAGTATTACTGATGAGTAGTCGAGGGTATGGTTACGAAAGAGACGATCGAATGTGAGTGATGTTGAACATATGAGCATTATCAGACCAACTGTAATGAGACGTGAAGACAGCTGTGAAAAAAATTATGGAGCTACTTTGCACAGCAACACCTCAAATCAGAATTCACAAAGTCTAATGAACCCTGTGTATTTCATACTGCTGGGTGAGTGTTTTACAATTTCACTGGGTTTTGTTCGCTGGGGTTTTTGACATTTATCATCTATCTCGTTCTATTTTTTTCAATGAGGCAAATCAATTTCACATCGTTTGGAACATTTCCCCAGTTTTATGATTACCTGGTGATTATTTTCACAGAGATGCCGAAGTCTTGAAGACATATAAGCCAGTGTGATATTTAAT
Organism: Paragonimus westermani; assembly: GCA_008508345.1. Taxonomy (NCBI): domain Eukaryota; kingdom Metazoa; phylum Platyhelminthes; class Trematoda; order Plagiorchiida; family Troglotrematidae; genus Paragonimus; species Paragonimus westermani. The sequence continues at coordinate 10,011 of QNGE01002197.1, forward strand.
ACCATTAGTTGGGTAGATACATTATTGGAGCATTATTCTTTGACACCACAAAGTTTTCATTGTTCTAACACCTTTCTCGAAAATTAGAATGATTGCCAACAAGCATCACTCACGAAGCACCCCATCAGTCTCCGTACGGCTATTTCGGACAACGACCACTCGTCAGTTTTCGGAAACAGTTAAAAAGTCCAGTCCTTGAGCTTTACATCTCAGAAACTTAGGTTCCAAAATCACTTAGGTTTCTAAGGGAGGAACACCGGGAGTACAGTAATTAAACACAGCAGCTCCACCGTCCTCAGCCAAATGACTTAATTCGGGCCAGTTCAATTGATCCTCAAATTGCATGGATCAAATTTTAGTTCGGTGCAACAAGCTGTAGTCCCGGATCACCTCTGTTGTATACAGCCTTACCGGTACCCTGCCGACGGCCGGTGCAACTGTGGATCATTGAAGAACGTGTCATTTCAATATATCAAACAAGAGTGAATGAGCGACCTTCGCGGCCCTTGTACAGGCTTTCCTGGACAATGCATCAGCTTACAATGGTGCTTGTCCTATTCGGAGTCAGAAGATTCAGCTGACGCTGGTTCCCATTCCCTGTCAAAAGAACAGAAAATCACGTGTCACACAAGCAGTACCAGTTTGGGAATCACCTATCCACAAGTATTTCCCGTAAGAGCTGTTGAACTCTCCGTCCGCTACGCGCATGTATTACGATTCTATTGCGATCTGAGCACTATGATCGTGAGTGCTGTTATATGAGTTCAGTTAGATTTTCACCTGACGTGTCCGCCGTTGTGAGACCATCTTGTAGCAGACGATGATACGCAGCAAAAACTGTGATCAACGGTGCGTTCTATCAATGTTAACTATTTACAAACGCTCTCCCTGGGAAGTAATCGATTTTTCGTGAGATTTTATTTCCCTCGAAATTTATCTTTTAGCATCCCAGTTGAATACTTCAAACTACTGTTGTGCACAGAGAATATCCGTTTTAATTCTGAAGGATCACTTTATAAACAAGTTGACGGTGTAGCGACGGGCAGTGGGGATATACTTTTGGGAATGGTTGAACTACAACTATCTGATGCCAACCTCCATAAGCGTTATCTCGATGTTCATCACTAATATCCATTTTGTTTCACATTCTATACTTTCTAATTCCGTTCACTCTAACCACCCTGTTTCTCATGATGAAGAAACAAACGAAACCTTACAGTTCCCAGATATTTCGCCCACTAAACAGCAGAATGGTTCACTACAACGCTCAGTGCACCGATTGTGAACCTTGGAGTGCATGTATTCCTAGTCGGGTTGGTGTTGAGCAGGAATTGGGTGTAGGTGGAAAGGAAAAAACGGATCGACTGATCTGTCTGAACAACTGCTACGGAAATCTAATCGTCAACCTAATGGCGAGAAGCCGTCTACAAGAAGACCATCTGCAGCTTCTAACTCAACGACCTGTCTCTCAGTTAACGAGATATATTTAGTTGGGGGTAGCCTACTCTGAACCAGCGAATCGAGTCTGAATTATCTGGGCGTAGAGATCTTGTCTAGGTGGAGAGCGCGATGAGCAGGTTGCTCGTGAACGATCCCGTTCGCTGCCCAATGCACCGGACACAAACAACCGTCTTTCTTCTGAGCAGCGTCAATCTTTCCACCGTGTTGCACGGTATGCCACACACCACGTTTGATCGTTAGACTATCGGAATATTAGTTATGAGTACCCTTTCTAATCACCCTCCCCTCTACGTGGGAGACAGTGTTGTAATCATAAAAGTAGTTCGGCTGCAAATCCGCAAGACCACGCCTCATTAGTTGTGCACTCACAATGTGGTTTGGCCACAAAAGACACTCGATCAGAGAAGCTTCTTGATGTCAGGTATCCCCGCAAGGTATGTGAAATCAAATAAACGCACACACTGTTCCGTACGGGTAGCAGTGCTTCACGTTCATCGTTAGCTGTGCAGTACTGACATTCGTTGACGCGTCCTGTAGGATGCACTCAAGCATTCCGAATCGTCCTTTTCTGTTTTTCCTGACACAGAGCACTGTCTCTCACCTCGGAGCTGTCGTTATTTTCATTCGCGCGACTACTCCCGGAGAGGCTGTGCACGACAACACGTCACACAAATACGTCAGCACAACCAGTTTTTGTCTGTCTGCTCCGTATTGGCCTGCTTGGCAAGGGAATAGCAGATAAGGTTAAAGCCCTGATTAGCACAGTCCACCAGGTCAACGCAGCATGCAGGCCAGGCTACCACATCAATAAAGTAGTTGCCGCTGCTGTCCGAGGTATTCGCCCTATTGTCCACGCAGGTTAAAAGTTAAGCACGTTCCCCACGGTTATTCGAAATTCGTTTACTACAAGTAGCATGATAAACCATCGGCGCCGATTGGATTCTGAGAGAAACCGCCGTCACCATTATCATAAACAGCAATACATCGGTAAATCTCACTGAAACCTAACTACCATGCAAATATGAACCGGGAAAAACATCAGATCCTGGCCAAGAATAGAAAGAAAGCGAAGGAGGGGGAGACCCAATCACTAAAAACAGCTATGCCTATACCCAAACGTCCAACATCGAGTTGCCTACACTTTGTAAACAAACAACCAAACTATGGGTGAGAGTAAGACTTCATCAACAAGACGGCTTTACAACTTTCACTGCCCCCCCCCGTCATTTAACGCACTCAATTCACACACACACACACACACACACAACTCGGTCAAACAATGACAACATTCACATCACTCAGCCTGATTAGTCACCATCTCACCTGACGTCTTCACACACCGACTATGTGAGTCGCGAGGTCCCTAGTCTGGAAGGTGAATCCGACGTACCCACCACTTGGTGAACGACTTCATTTCTCTACGCTATGTCGTTATCTGTCCATTTCGCACTTCACGCCAGTTGGCCGCAGCGTCGGCAGGGTGCTACATTATCATAAACAGCAATACATCGGTAAATCTCACTGAAACCTAACTACCATGCAAATATGAACCGGGAAAAACATCAGATCCTGGCCAAGAATAGAAAGAAAGCGAAGGAGGGGGAGACCCAATCACTAAAAACAGCTATGCCTATACCCAAACGTCCAACATCGAGTTGCCTACACTTTGTAAACAAACAACCAAACTATGGGTGAGAGTAAGACTTCATCAACAAGACGGCTTTACAACTTTCACTGCCCCCCCCCGTCATTTAACGCACTCAATTCACACACACACACACACACACACAACTCGGTCAAACAATGACAACATTCACATCACTCAGCCTGATTAGTCACCATCTCACCTGACGTCTTCACACACCGACTATGTGAGTCGCGAGGTCCCTAGTCTGGAAGGTGAATCCGACGTACCCACCACTTGGTGAACGACTTCATTTCTCTACGCTATGTCGTTATCTGTCCATTTCGCACTTCACGCCAGTTGGCCGCAGCGTCGGCAGGGTGCTCGGTGTGGTAGGCGACTAGTTGGCATCCTTAATACATGGCTTAGGTTCCAGAATAATAAACCGCTGGGTCGTGCTGGCAGGTAAACAACTTAGACTTGAGGTGTCATCTCGGCTCTAAAGTGACCGAAGGGATGAAAGACATGAAGTAAGACGAACCCATCCATCAAAAAGAAAGGGAAACACTGTTTTGTTCCAGACGTGGGCATATTTCGTCAAAAAGCGAAACTCTGACTGACACAAACGTAATTAGCCCCGTGACATGACAGAGACCGGGAAAGTGAGGAAGCAAGCAAAAAGAGGACCATAGGACGGTAGATTATAAATGCAAAATTAAAAGAAAAGTTGGTTATAAGAGAAGGAACTTGTAGAAAACATGCACAAGCGTGTGGACTTCACACCGGAGGATCACTTCATGAGTAAAGGCCGGTGAGAAAATATGCACGTCAGGGAGTGGAGAATAAGTCAAAAGTAATAATGAAAGAAAAGGGTCGTTAAATCACACAGCACCTAAATATCACGACAAGAGAAGATAGGAACATTGACAAACATGCGTACAAAAAATCAAAAATATTGGCGAAAATTGACAAAAAGTTAAAAACAATGAAGCGAAGAAAAACAACACAAAAGACTGTACAAGGCACATACCAAACAGGATCAGCGTGAAAAAAACACAGGTGGGCAGCAGAAAGAGACATTTGAGATAGCGAGAAAAAGAGAAAGAAAGCAAATCATGAAGTAACGAATGAAACAACGTTTATGATACCACACGGGACGATGAACAGGATATTAGGTTGGATATAAGGGGAAGACAAACAAGGCGATACCTAATGATAGGAGATTGCGCCAGCACCAGAAGACCGAAAACTCCAAACTATGATATAAAAAGTAATGATAAACAAATATATAGAACTGTACAGAAAGAGACGAAGACCACCAAATGATTTAGCCTGCAGCAAGCGACCACATTCACCTGATTCAAGAGCGGACTAACAAGTTAAGAGGAATTCGTGATACTCATCAGCGATGTGGGTAGTGAGATAGTGGCATGGGGCGAAGTTCGATTGTGCACATTTTTGAATTCAACAAGTGTGTTGTCTATTTGGTTAGAGTCCAAACTGAACAAGGGACCAGCGCCCAGAGAAGCTGAGCGTTCGTAACCCACACAAACGGCGATGGAACTGCGCTGCCAAGTGGCACCGAATAGATAGGCCCAAAGTGACTTCTGAGGTGCAACACGCTCTTCCATTTCATCCGCGGAACCGAGTAGACGGGAACGTGATGCTAAAACAATTGGAAAACACTTAGCTTGAAAGTATGAAGCGGAATGGGGCGTAACACAGATACAAGTAACACGCATAATGAGATCCGATAGAGTACATGTGGAACAAATGCCGTTAGGTGGATCAGGGAAAACTGTAAAAAGATAGTGAAATTTAAACTCGTGAGGGTCGACACAATGTTAGCCAAAAAACTTTTCACTGCACGGCATTGAAACTCGCATTGATACTGCTGATGCCTTGCCTTACAAGTAATTATTTCGACTGCAATATTCACTCAACAAGTAGAGCCCGCGACAAAACAATGTTTTTCAATATTTTTATGTAATACCTCGCACAGCGGCGGAAGCTTTGTACCTAACCCGCTGAAGTCAATAGGATGACGTCCATAGATTCTCAATAACCTGATGAAGGTAACAGTGAAATAATTGCAACAAAACAAAAAGCCACTTCAGTATGTTTTATTGGAAAATGAGAGCAGCCAGGATTTTTGTACTGTCTAGAAGAAGTGAACGCGTTGCAGGGGTATATTTCTTAAAAACATGAAAGTGGGGTGATGTTGGTTCATCCCGTTCTTGCCTTAAAACATCTCTCCATTCCCAACACGGGGTAACCAGTCTTAGAGCAATTGTATACTGACAAGTAACTCCAGGGATGAACAGAGTAGACAGAAGTAGTTCGAACATTTCAGTAAATTTTCACTTATCCGTCCCGTGTCTTGATGACCTCAATCCCCTTTTTGGCACCAGTTCTTCGATTTTCTAGATCCAGAAACTTTGCAGACTAAATCTAATCCTATATATATTCGGATATTTCATTTCTTGAAACGCGTTTCCGTCAATAGCAGTGTGCTCGTCCATTTTATGTTAAGCAATGAAGGGGAACAGACGTGTTATATTCAGGCTGAAGAAAAACTGCCCGTTAGTTTAAAAGTGAATGATTTAGATTCTATTGACATGGTAGATTCGGCACATTTTTGCGGAATTCATATATGTTCATCGACCGAACACGTCCCAGAAAGCCTCGAGCTTGATGATGATCATCTCGTTTGCACCCTGATCACAGCCCGGACTTCTTTCACAGAACGATAAGGATTGCCTGCACTATGTACACGGAAAGCCTAATCAGCAGAGACGGAGGTACAAGGTATGAAACAAAAGTTCGTATCTGCAAAGCTGTGGCGATATTCATTAGACTAAGACGGCTCTGGAGAGAAATGGGCATCTCTCTGAAGCTTAAAGGTTTCCTATATACGATGATGACGAGCGGTATGTTGGTTTATGGCTGCGAAACTTGGCCGTTCAGGGAGGAGGATGCCAACAACCTTCAGGTATTTGACCACCGACATCTGTGTACGATCGTACACATGAAAGTTACTAACGAGTAAGCAGCGGTGAGGTTAGGAAGCAAGTTCTTTTGTTCAGTCCTTAAATTTTCAAATTTCGATGACCAGGTCATGTGCTAAGGTTGCCAACTAGTCGCCTACCACACCGAGCACCCTGCCGACGCTGCGGCCAACTGGCGTGAAGTGCGAAATGGACAGATAACGACATAGCGTAGAGAAATGAAGTCGTTCACCAAGTGGTGGGTACGTCGGATTCACCTTCCAGACTAGGGACCTCGCGACTCACATAGTCGGTGTGTGAAGACGTCAGGTGAGATGGTGACTAATCAGGCTGAGTGATGTGAATGTTGTCATTGTTTGACCGAGTTGTGTGTGTGTGTGTGTGTGTGTGAATTGAGTGCGTTAAATGACGGGGGGGGGCAGTGAAAGTTGTAAAGCCGTCTTGTTGATGAAGTCTTACTCTCACCCATAGTTTGGTTGTTTGTTTACAAAGTGTAGGCAACTCGATGTTGGACGTTTGGGTATAGGCATAGCTGTTTTTAGTGATTGGGTCTCCCCCTCCTTCGCTTTCTTTCTATTCTTGGCCAGGATCTGATGTTTTTCCCGGTTCATATTTGCATGGTAGTTAGGTTTCAGTGAGATTTACCGATGTATTGCTGTTTATGATAATGATGACGATGTATCCAGTGCTGACCGAACCGAAAACAAATGTTCTGTTGTAGTCTCATCGAACTAACCTGAACCTAGTGGGACATCGTGAACAGGATTATAAAACGCTCCGATTAGGCGAACGTTGTATGTATTAAATCGTTCATCCCACTTGACAGAAGGTATAGGACGGTTTGAGTTGCTCTATGGTTTTGTTGCAGAGGTACACNAGCACCCTGCCGACGCTGCGGCCAACTGGCGTGAAGTGCGAAATGGACAGATAACGACATAGCGTAGAGAAATGAAGTCGTTCACCAAGTGGTGGGTACGTCGGATTCACCTTCCAGACTAGGGACCTCGCGACTCACATAGTCGGTGTGTGAAGACGTCAGGTGAGATGGTGACTAATCAGGCTGAGTGATGTGAATGTTGTCATTGTTTGACCGAGTTGTGTGTGTGTGTGTGTGTGTGTGAATTGAGTGCGTTAAATGACGGGGGGGGGCAGTGAAAGTTGTAAAGCCGTCTTGTTGATGAAGTCTTACTCTCACCCATAGTTTGGTTGTTTGTTTACAAAGTGTAGGCAACTCGATGTTGGACGTTTGGGTATAGGCATAGCTGTTTTTAGTGATTGGGTCTCCCCCTCCTTCGCTTTCTTTCTATTCTTGGCCAGGATCTGATGTTTTTCCCGGTTCATATTTGCATGGTAGTTAGGTTTCAGTGAGATTTACCGATGTATTGCTGTTTATGATAATGATGACGATGTATCCAGTGCTGACCGAACCGAAAACAAATGTTCTGTTGTAGTCTCATCGAACTAACCTGAACCTAGTGGGACATCGTGAACAGGATTATAAAACGCTCCGATTAGGCGAACGTTGTATGTATTAAATCGTTCATCCCACTTGACAGAAGGTATAGGACGGTTTGAGTTGCTCTATGGTTTTGTTGCAGAGGTACACACTTTCCATACTCATCGTGTGAAGCTAGATCACGCTTTCATCCTCCACAGCAGAACAATTCGACACGGGGATGGAAAGAATTTGCCCCATGGGAAAAACAGGACTCTGAATATCAACCGCGCGGGGCGATTGACAGAACGAGTTGATTGAGCCAGTCTTTTTGTGAGGATATGAATCGCATGGACCACAAAACTGAAGCGGCAAACGTTCTGTACATCACACCGGTGGTGGATCTAAATATCAGGTGGTTGAATCTCTGATCACTTCAAGAATGAATAGTGAAACACACATCACACATGCGAAGTAGAAGGCCAACAGAGAAAAATAGTGTTGAAAGCAGCAATGGTGGCAGTGAGCTACAGAAAACCCGTAAACTCTAAGCCCTACTTGTGTAAAATTACTGTGTGTCCAGAACCCGCGCGCAAGGTAATAAAGTTGGAATGTGAGCGGCGCGTTTATGTTGAGTTCCAATGTCAGCTGACAAGTTTAAGGACTCATCAACTGTTGTGGATCGTACGACACTATGCTTGTTGTTATCACCAATGCGTCAAGGTATGTTGGATGAGTCCGGACTCGGACACCACATACCAAAAAGTCGTGTCCGAATGTATGGTGAACACAAGGTAAATTAAGTTTCACCCTACATGTGCCGGATGGTCAGATTAGATGAGTTTGATAAACGCAGTATAACGGGAGTTCCATTTATACGCGTCAGATAAACACCTATTGTCCGTGGTTAGAAAGTTGAGTAGTTGGACGTTACAGAGACAACACGATAACGTACATGTGCGGGAGATTTCCTTGGATCGTATGGGGGCGCACACCCTACCGTCACAGCATACGCCACATCAACATCCGACTGAACAAGTCTGTGAGTGGCTAGGTGACACCTCCACCCAGAGTATCAGAAACCTAATTAAGGTGGAGGATGTACTGATATATCAATTTTAAATTCAGTAACTCGAGAATGACGTAGCGAGAGGAGTCACAGAAAGTCAAAGAGCGAACACTGACGGATAGTTTTTAGAATAGTACGGGATCCAAGCGATTGCCAACCGCATTAGAAAAGTTACAGAACCATTGAATTTAGAAGACAGTGCATCAATACACTAAAGCAAATGAATTGACGAGGGCGACTGTAAGAACTTACTGGCCACCAAATTAGGATAGTTCTGTCGATGATCTGCATGCGCCGTATGTCGACTGTTGGCTTGTGAGACATTCGTACTTCCCAAAATAGCCCGATTTATTCGTTCCATGCGTCTACCACGCGCATTTGCTATAGCGGCCCAATGTGAGCTATCACCGGACCAGTACGATTGAATTCTACCTGACTCCAGACGGATTCGATTTGGTGATCCCTCGGGCTGATCGGCGTGGTTTGAAGACCAAGTATAGCCAACCTAGAAAAGGAACGGGCGTACATGTGAAACATAGATGAACGTGAAGCACACGATGAATGTATAGCAGCAAAGCGAGCGATCATCGTCCACTAAAGGTTGCGTAAATTTTACTCGCATGAACCAACCAATAGCGGGTTTCACAACGTACTACAGACTGGATGAGTTCGAGACAACTTACCAGTAACGCCACCATGTATTAAGATATGTATATCAGTTCAAAGACTGATCACCTCAATCGCTTCTGTCTGTGCAATCCGACAGCAATCAACTTACACGCGACCAACTAAACTGCATAGCGGAAAACGCCTTGTGATGTAACCTTCATTCAGGCTACTCAACTCATCCCGACTTATACTGCTACCTTGACGAGGTGGTCGGGCTTGTGTACTGTTTTGATCCGGCGGGCTGCGCTGACTAGGACTCCGGTCCTTCCAGGTGCAACCTTGTCAGACAGACCAAAGGGGAGCAGTCAGACGAAAAGCAGTTACACTCATAGGATTGTATGTCGCACTGCTGACCGCGTAGGAGTGCTTAGGCAGTGAGGCACGATCCTATGGGCATACAGCAGAACATTTTTTACAGTTGCGGCACTGTTGTCTTCCGTATCAGGAAGAACGGGGTTAGAAAAGGTACCCTCAGACAAAGAGCACTCCGATCGCCAAACGGTTGACCGTGACCGCCGGCGTATTATCCAATACGGTCGAAAAACATCAGATATCTCTCAAAAGCCCGATGTAGCTTCGAGCACATCCGCTGCGCGCAGCAGTGTTCAGAATCAGACATTATTGTCTTATTCACTGCGCCCTCGGGCTAGGCAAGCCCC
>QNGE01002197.1:33453-59447 GCA_008508345.1 Paragonimus westermani
TGCTGACGACAAGGTGTTGCTGTTTAACAACTTTCAATCAGCACAAGCAATGCTGGACGCAATTTCGCGTTCTGCTAAATACTTCGGAATGCGCTTTGCAGCCTCAAAATCCAAAGTACTTCTGCAGGATTGCTGTCATCACGTAGATTTGATGCTAGATAGTATGGCCATGGAGGTTGTTGACCAGTTTGTATACCTGGGAAGCTGCATCGGCGGCGTTGGTGGAGGGAATGAGATAGAAGCGCGTATCTTTAAGGCTAGCACGGTATTCGCTAATCTGGAGCATCTCTGGTGACAGAGAGGTATTTCTCTGAAGCTTAAAGGTCGGGTATATGAGACAACAGTGGGGGCCGTATTACTTTACGGCAGCGAAACCTGGCCGCTCGCCGTAGACGACGTGAACCGTCTTGAAGTAATTGACCACCGATGTCTACGTTCAGTCGCTCGGATCGGGTGGCACCAGCGTGTAAGTAACGAAGAGGTTAGAAAGTAGGTGTCTGGTAGTGATTGCTAAACGAGTTCATTGGTCCAATCTCTACGTTTCCACAGGCTTAGACGGTTAGGTCACGTATCAGAGACGCCAACTAGTCGTCCTCCACACCGAGCACTGTTCGCTGACACTGCGACCGACTGGTGTAAGGTGTGAGGTGGACAGGTAATGACCTGGCCGAGGGAAATGAAGTCGTTCACCAAGGGATGGTTGGTCACTGTAGATCGAGTTCGTCTCCCGAGTTGGGCCCTCGCGACTCACAGAGTCGGTGGTTGGAGACTCTAGGTGAGATAGCGGCTAATCGAGCTCAGTGTCGTGAATGTTGTTGTTGTTTGTCCGAGTTGTCTGTGAAGTGAGTGCACTTAATGACGAGAAGCGGCGGAAGCCGTAATGAAGCTAGGTGTTTTGCTGATGACGTCTTACTCTCAATTGCAGGTCGGTTGTTTGTTTGCAAGGTGTTGGCATCTTGATGTTGAGTGTTTGAATATAGACGTAGTTATCTTCAATAGTTAGGTCTCTTTTCGTCCCCTTCTTTTTCCTTCCCTTTTCCTATATAGGGTTTGCTTTTCTCTTCATTGTTGTGTGGCAGTTAAGCATTAGTGTGAACCACTGATGTATTGCTGTCTATGACGATGATGATGATCCTAGACTGGACGATGAAGTTCTGGAAACAATCGAATGACTTGCGTTCTCAATAAGTTAAACGGTGAGTGACAGGAGTATGGAAAGTGAAAAGGATGCTCGTATTTCTGAGGACAAAACACCTTAGAGATCAAGGAAAGTCTATTTCACGGTTTAACACATGGTTGTTAAAAACTGAAGGTATTAAACATACTGGAGTGCTCGACCATTGATAATAGCGCTCGTTGAATATTTGGCGGCTAATACATCAAGAGGCTAGAGTACGTGTCATGGACTGTGAGGATCGACCAACTTTATTCACACAAACCGTAAAAGTGTGTTGATCTAGATTATTAGACCATGTGTTAAGACCATCAACTCATCATTTATCACGCTGTGCTCTTCGCCGAGCATTCAGCATATTGGTGTGAGGTACAAAGTAGCCAGCCAATCATCTAATAAAGGAAGGCGGAAGAGATCACTAGTGAGTTGGGGTCTATACGTTGTTGTTGTCCCCCGGTCAGGAGTCTTTTCAAGTCGTCATTAAAATGCTTTATGTACCTCGAGGGGGTGAATTTCCATTTTTTTCATACATATGCGCATCTTCAGCAAATGGAGGACATTTGAATGTCTGTTTAGGCCACAAAAATACCTGTACGATCGTGGAACTCGAGGACAGGTTAGGGAAAGCGGTCGCAGACCACATCAGCTGTGAAAACACTATGTTGGTTTGATCTGACGTTAATTCAAGGATGGGAAGGTTAGATTTATGTAGAAATTGAGCTTAATAGGGAATAACGGAAGAATAATAAGACGGGGTGCGTGTAAACAAATGCTCATACAAGGATCTAGTTGAAGACGTGGAAACACACTTAGATAGATCTAAATACAAAGAGAGAGTTGTGTTCGATAGGAATTCTGTTGAAAAAAGTTGGCACATTTTGAAATGATGTGAAACAATCAAACCAACGAACTGTTTACGGATAATGTCGCTGTAACAAGATGAATAGTTTAGAGATCTGGCAAAATGTCCAAAGTCCTTTGAAAACAAGCCAGGGAAAACAACAGGTGAAAAATGCATCTGATGGGGCAGCACACAAGTGGTGGAGAATGGATAGAGAAGTTAAGTGCCGGACGTAGAAGAAAAGCCTCCGGACTTTGGTGAAAATATCGATAACATGAAGTGACCATGTCATGATGTTACTCAAAGTAATCCCTAAATAGTTGACAGAAATGAATCGAGGTAAGGGTTGATTATTTACATCAAGGAAGGAACATGTAGTGGAATCTTTCTCATATTGATTCCTTTTTATGAGCCAACACAAAATGCCAAAATATTTGGATGTGTTAAGAGATAAACGGCGAGACTGACCGATTTACTCGTGCGGATCTACAGTCCAGCAGGATAACAGGAAAAATCCAATTGGATGCTTGATGCTTAATAGGACGACTGCATATTTGATTACAAATGTGTGACTGTGGACTGGTACAGATGTAATGTAATGGAACATAAAGAAGGGAAAGCGGATTACGCCCTATACAATACAGGAGCCAGTGAGGAGGGCCGATGAGGCCTGAGCACCGAACTGAATAAACTGAGTCCGATTTGTAAAGTAATCGTGTAAAGACTGGATGGTTAAAGTTTTGGCTCCAGATTCTTTGAAAATTTGAAGTAACACCTTTCTATCAACGCTTTCGAAAGCACCGCTTTGATCTAAGAGACATAAGCGGACGGCTCTTGATGTTCCATCAAGCGAAGACAGAATGGGATGAACTAAACAAGCGAGAGCATCCAAGGTTGGGTGTGAGCAACGGTAGGCAAGCAGACTGGAATCCGTGTTGTTCAACTGGGATTCCATACGAGCAAAAAAGGCTCTCAATGTTGTAGATGTACATGTTGAAACATGTACATGTCTGAAACATTAGGTGAATGACTCAGCAAGAGGTTGACATAAAAATTCTGCCCATTCTTTAGAAACTACTGGTGATAGGCCGTCAGATCCGCATGCTTCGCTAGATTTCAATCGGATAAATTCTTTGAAGACAGTTGAGCTGTCAACCGGAGCAGGAGAATACGCGGAAGATTCATAGTAGTTAATCGTCCTATTAAAATTACTGTTCGACGTCGACAACCTTTGCCAGCATGAAATAGAAGTGTTTCTCATGAGTAGTAAATATCGAGGCAGAAATTCAGATAGCTTGTCAAACAATTACACCACATAGACGAGTCGCAAGCAAAAAACAAGCCGAAGAATTGCGAAGACGCCGAAACACGGAAGGTTTTAAACTGATCGCGGGAGTATTTTGGCGTACAATTAAGATTATTACAAAAACGAAGTTTGACATGATCTAACAATATGCAGGAGGGTAAGTAAATAAGCAACGTCCGGAATAGTAGAGAAAAACTGTTGCACGTGCGAAGCTGAAGGCCTAACCGTGTGACCTACATTGAGCCTGGCTAAAACGATTCGCGGATATGACAACTGGAAGAATTCAGTGGCATGGATGCCGCCACTATCCGTTAAGTAAACGCAACTAATGAAATGATGCGGCGGAAGTTTTGTGGATGCCGCCATGTTCCTACTTGTAATGCGTTTTTTAGCCAGCAGTAGTCACCATGATGTGGCCCGTTCGAGTTTGGACAGGCTTTTTGTGCACGAATTCCCGTTCATTCTCATTTCCCCTTTGTAGTGATATGTATTCTATTTCTCAAAACTGTACGATAATTGTGCATTAGTGTCAACCACCGTGAATAACGATGACGCACTATTGATCTATCCTGAAGCATGACTGACACAATCATGAACATGTCCTATTGAAAAGAGCAAATGATGAAAGCACGGGTGCCCACTTCACTCAAAGCACTAACATCTACAAAAAGAACAGTATGGTAGCAACTAACGAAAAGCGGTCGCGGGACGCCTAATTTCTTTGAGTTTTAGTGGACGGTCGAATAAGTGTTTTGACACCACATGCAGTTCATCCAAACAACAATCACATTCACGGAGGTGAACCCGGCTAATAACCATATAATTTAACCCCAGTGACACACTGCGTGAACCACGGAGTACTACAACAGGAAGACCAATGTGATCTGAAGTTGCTAACCCACTGGTGGTCGTATACATTTTGCTTCAACGTTCGTCAAACACGTACAAATCGGTTCAATCGTAGCCGCAACGCACGACCAGTTGGCAATAACGATACCTGGAAAAACCATGCAAGCTGGTACACTGTTTTGGGCCGAACTCATTTGAGCTTTTAACAGAACACTAGATTCCTCATATCATCAGTCCTTAGTTGGTGGTACTAGTATATACGTGTTCGCATTACTAGATCATAACTTTCTGCTACACACCCAATCGTTTGATATAAAACCGGAAAGTAAAAAGGACGTGGCAATACCGTCATTCAAGAAAGGAGTCAGAATTAGGTTACAGAAACTCAAAATGTATAGAGCGAAACGATTATCATACGTGGCCGACAAGGCGCAGAGCAAATCAGATGAGACGGTCATACACGGCTGTCGGATCGTTAGAACGAATCGCACTGCAATTCAGATAGCCTACAAGTGTCCGTCTGCACGATTGCAATCTGATTGGCTCAATGGGGCAATACATATCAATGCACCCGAAGGCGGATCGATCGAATGATATGACGTGATTCGCCTTGACTGCTCCCGTGGAAGATGCGCCTCCTAACACACATTAACGCCCGAATATTTGCTAACAGTTCAGGTCCTCCCTTTGCCCTCTCACGGAAACATTACTCCCACAACCGCCTTCAATATGTGTCTGTAGGCTTTATGGAGAATGCCTTTGTTGTCAGCGGCTAGCCAGATACAAATAGCACACTATTTTTAGAGATACTTGTACTTCATACCTTCTGATCCTGCCGTTCCTGATACAAACTACTGATTACATGAGTGGATTCATAGTTACCTTACCCGAGGCTAAATCTACGCCTATGAGAGCACATTGCACTTAGTGACTGATAAGTACGGTCCAATACACTGAGCAGAAGGAATAAAGGTTACCTCATATCAAGATTTCGCATGACTCAATGTATCTAATAACCCGTCATCAGCACAGCCAGCCCTATGTAGATGCTCTGTGGATAGCAGAGACGATCCTCTATTATTAATTCGGCACACCACAAAACTGAGTCGGAATGACGAAATAAGGCAGATTTGTTTTACGCGACTCGTGGTGTTCGTTTCTCTAGTAGACCAACATTTGTCCTAACAAAATGAACACCGTTGAGCCAACTGCCAACAAGAATATAACCAACTGAAGCAGCTACAACCGTTACGCCGAGCTACACTTAATACAGCCTGACCGACGTGAGTGACCAAGCGGTTACCTGGAACGCGCATCCATCGTCGAGCCGTAAGTTGGATACGTAAACAAAGTTCAATAGTTCGGACTCTGAAATGCAACTGACGCCAACTTTTCACGAATCCAGTACCTACGCAAAACATACTTACTGCGTATGACCACCGCCGTCTCCGCTAACTAACCCATGCCAGGAAAGATCGCGTAAGCAGCACTGGTACTCGTCAGAGCATCGCTGGAAAAACAGGGTAGGCGATCAACTGATCAAATGGTGCAAATGTACAGCCGGCTGTTTGGGTCACGTGCTCCGTATGCCATCTGGGCATCCATTTCATCAGGTATTATTAATCAAGGCCACCAACAGTTGAGTAAAGCCGTGAGGCTGACAGGCAGCGACACAGACACAAAATGTGCCGTCTCTGACCGTTCCCGTGAGTACAGAGGGTAGGTTTCGTCTACCTGGTTGGGGGCTTCGTGATCACTCAAACCGCCAGTAAGCCACAAATATTGACGCGCACGAGTGCATAACATTTCCAGCTCTTCCACCGAACTTTACGTCATCCTCTTTTTGCTTTCTTCTACTTCGTAAATTTGTGCTTCTACAGTATTTTATGTCACCGCTACGGAGAACGATGGCTACAGCCACATTATCGTCTGGCAGAACCATGACGGTCATGAACGAATGAACGTGAAAATCGAAAAAAAGACCGTATGGAGTGGGGTCTATTAGAGGTGTGATAAGTCTGTTCAAACGGCTGCAGTAGATTTGCTACCAAGTGTGTGCTGGAAAAAGCCCAAGGGTCTATTGGTTCCGCTGAACGCAGTCGACACAACTACCAGATTTGCAGTGCACGTAGACCATTGTTTCGATGAATTAGGATTCTGATATAATAGAACAGCTTTGTGTGAATTCAGATATTGGCAGGACACAAACACACAGAAAGAAGCACAAGTTAGATCATCAACTAAATCCTTTAATTACAGGGTCATGTCGTCAATGATTAGTGGGCTAAACAGGCTTCGAAAGAATGCTCGGGAGCATCAGCGATAAACGACGTTCGCCGACGGATCATTTGAGGAAGAGACAAAAGTATGTACTCATCAGTTTCACACAGTAGCGAATGAGGCAAGTAGAAAGGATTATTGATGCAAACGGTAGTCAGACAGTTAACTTCTAATTCGGTCCGTTAGTATCATCATGGCTTGAAGAATAAGTAGACCTAACCACTAACAAGCAGAATCAGTAACCTTGAGGGATGCACTTGTAACAAGCTACCATGCTCAAGAACACACGGTCGTAGTCATTGGGTTCATAGGCGGTAGGCAGTGAGTTGCTGAAAACTGCCAGCATGAAAATTACAAAGGAATAGTTAGCAATTCTATAGTGATTTCAATAGTAATTCTATAGTCTTTGACACACAGAACCTAAATCACATCTGATTACCGAGAAGAGGTTTACCAACTTACTGACGTTCAACCTGATTAGCGAAGGCAGAAAAGCTTAAGTATGTCGACCTGACTGGCATGCATTGCGTGATCGAACGTGATTGATCGTGGAATGAACTGCCAGAGTGCAAGCCTACGAGAAACAAATAGAAATGCACCCTGACATCCCACCACCCTCTTGGTGGTCTGAATAACACGATGGATGAACAATCACTTAAGTAAGTCAACCGACAAACCATCAAGGAAAGAGAATCGAGATTAACTGTAACTCGCAAGCACTCGAACCACACAGGAAGCGGAGACAAATCGTCGGTCCGTTATGCGCAAGTAAGAGAAAAACTGGCTCAGTTCATTGATGGCTGAATTACGGAAACCCTGTCTATTTTGGAGTGTCGTCAGCCAGATTGGACACTTAGTGGTTAGGCGGTAGATCACAGCGGTCACCACCGAAGTGATGTAATGGTGACCAATAAGCAGAAGTCGGTCGATTTTTGTCTAGGATAAAGGATGTGGTACAGCAGAAGAAAGTAGACACCCTGATCACTCAAACTGCAGGTTAGAAACGCTATCCGATATGATGCGCCTGTATCCACACTTTCAGCTTTCCCAATTAATCACGCTATAATCCATTTTGTTCGCTTTTTCTGATGGTAAAATTCTTCTTTCACAACACTACCACTAGCACTGTTATAGTGAACAGGTTGAGCTGCAGCACCATCTAACAAGATCCATGGTCGGTTGTGTACGGAAACGTCTAAGCTACTGAACAATGTGAGCCTTGGAATATGGGGAGGAAGGCTACACCACTGTTGCCTCCACTGTACGACTGCGGTGAACAGCAAGTTGCAAATACAGTCAAAACTAGCAAACTATCGAGCGCGTGTAACGTCACAATTACCATGTAACGTTAGTCAAGCTATCGAATTGGTCGTGTGCCACAGCGGTAACTCAGATCAATCAACAAATTTCAAAGGTAATCTGAATGACCTGAAACGTTACGAGCTGTTGTGGAAACCCAGTATTTATGTGAAACTTCAATTTAGCGGAACACGTGTATTCAGGTATATTGCTTACAAAAGAAAGCACTGCGGTGGACATGGCAAAAAATGTCACGAGACACAGACTGGTGAGGATCCAACCGGAGTACACAGAATTCACAGATGACACAGGAAAACAAGGGTCCAAATTACACACACCCGGGTATGTCGAATCAACGATCATAATATACAGCAGCGATGGACAACCGACAGTGTGGTTTACATTAGATCACATGCTTCTAGAAATGGAATCGGTGTTCGTACTCGACAGAAATGAATGGCTACTCTGATACAGACAAAGTGAAATGGCCATCCAACATCGAGAAATAGTGCGAACTTGAAAACAAGTGGAGAAGGTACAACGTTTATCACTTCATAATTGCTCACAATAGTACTTGAAACCCTAAAGGGTCAAGTTGTGGCCGGATACTTGGTAAATGAACGCAACACGACTTCCGATCAAGTACACATGTATCGCGGAGGTGGTTACGAATGTTTACATCTCAACCAGACAGTCGCAAACAGTAAACAAATAACCAACTCGAATGTTCAAATGCGTAAAACCAACATTCGATTCACCCAGTGTGAACTAAACGCAAATAGACCATTGTATCCAAACTGGAAGAGGACATAACAGTGTAGTACGGCAGAAACACGCCTGAAAGGTAGATAAGTCAACGTTCACAAGTGAAATGCGATCAATTTTTAAGTAATGAAATTCGACGGCTTGATGATCGAGCTATCTACACACAAGACGCATGATGGTAAGCACCAATGGGATGAAAAGCGAGACTAGAAAAAAACACAAACACAACGACAGTCTAAAAGAGGACTTCACACTTTGCCGCGAAAAGCCAAGGTAAACTGTTTTCCATTCGCTGGTGAGTTACACGTCATCATTTACATTCTTCTTGATGTCACAGCTTAGTTTGTTTGTGTACTAGTCTTTGGTACAAAATATTATATGCAACACCCTTATCAAGCAACTGAAGTTGAAAGCGCAGTCGAATTTATGCTCCAACCAGCTCCAAGTATTCAACTCGGGAGGGCGTGTGCAAATCGTGACAATCTTAGCAGCACAAACAGTAAGGAAACTGACTGGTCATACAATACATGTGTGGGACACACTACCAACCGCCCACAATCACTACAGCCACATGTGAACGGCCGTGGACCGGACTAGATGGCGCTGTTGCTGGAGCCGCAGCTAACAACGGCAGAGACGTTTTACAAGAGGAATCAACAGTGAGCAGCGTAACCGGAAGTGTTAGTAACAGTGCGGATGCATACCCGTTATTGATTGTGGCAGACAGCGTTTATAACCAACGTTCGAAGTGACTACAAAGTTCTGAACCGTGTTCAACGGGATAGACAGACACTTCGTATTCCGTGATCATGTCGTAGCTTGACTACCATGCACATTTACTCAACTGTTGACCTCGGTACATAAGTCCCGATGAGGTTAAACGCAAGCCGATCGCCAAACACCATTCTTTTCCGTTATTCGGTCAACTAATTGCGGTGGTAAACGGCCGTATTGTTCACATGATCGTTCCAGTCGACAAGGACAATGATGACAAAACAAGATTGTGTTAACGCCATCGCATAGAATAGAATACGTCCCAGAATTATGAAATGAAGCCGAGTGCGTAAAAGCATTGCATACTCATACAGCGACAACCACGGATATTTCGTACACTACGGTTAGCGGAAACAGAGCGTGCCTTCACGGTGACATCTCCTCATCAACATTACAAATGGATGAGATGGTATTAACTCAGTGTAGCGGTTAATTATTTCAAGCGAATTATCTAAAGCAGAGGAAGTGTGAGTAGAAATATCCCAGTGATAAGGTAGTTCTTTGCAATCCGAAGAAGTGAGTCGTAATTCACATAGACTGGTCAGGTCATTCAACTTAATTGGCGTAGTTTATTTGCCTTTGGCGGAAAGGCTATATAAATCACTGTCACCGACATGCCAAATATTGACCAAAGTGGTAACAGGAATAAAACCTACCCTAAGAGCATCGGATTCCTTAAGCACAGTTTGCAAAAGATCATCCATTACAAAACTTTCCAGGAAGGGGAATCCGACGCCCCTGGAAGTGATGAACACTCGAAAATGCTGCTCGAAAACTGTCCACATTCAGAGAACTTAACAAATGCATATATTCCAGTGGAACTTCTTAGCGAAAGATAACCGAATTAAAGGCAGCCCTCGAATATGAAAACGATCACCAGTTATTCCTAAGCGTCCATGCTACAAAATCAGTTATAGAGTAAACGGTGTTCAGCGCACCCGCGATAGGATTGGGAACTTGTCCGTTCCTAATGATGTTGTCTTTCCTTGTGTTTCGTAAGCAGGAACAAAATCAAACTAGCGGGTGATTTGGGACGACAGCAGGAAGAACGATGCCTTTGGGGTTGTCAATAAAGGGGCATCTCCTAAGGTTTCCAAAGTGTTGCCAGTTCTGATATCAACCTCCCGCCGCAAAACAGAAGGGAAGAGGTCGGGACCTAAGGCCTTATTGGTTTTCCATAGTTTAGGCTTTACAGTCACTACTACTTGTGATAGAGTGCTATGTGGAACGCAGATTGATCGTTTGCGTCCTAGCATCTACATGATCCAGTTAAGCCCAATTGAAGTATGCCTCAATATGATGAGAGCATCCGTCAAGCCGTCGCGACCGACTGGCGATGACTGAACCATATTTTTCAGACACGGTTTCGATAAAACAAAGTGGGTGACTGCACTGTTCATCCTTATTTATGAGAGAGAATAGTACTCTGACTTTTGTAGACAAAAATCTCTTTCATTGCTTTTGCCCGGTTGACCAGATGATGTTCATAGTTGTTGCGCAAGCTTTTAGTGACCATCATCATCTACGTTCGAAAGTGACGGTTAATTGGCACACAATAATCATAAAAGATGGAAAAGCAAATCTCAGCTTCTGAAGATGAGAAAAAAAGCACGAATAACTCCAATGTACAAAAACCTCTCAACCAAACAGCTGCAAACAAGAAAACAAAATGATCATATGAGGACTATTTTAACCGTCAGCAGCCGCATGGAACAATGCATAGTGCGATAGATGTTTCGTCGGCCACGGTGTACACCAGCCAGCAAGCGCAGACTACAACAGCTTCACTACCTCAGTTGTCAGGCGCAAAAGTGCACATTCCCAAAATACACCACGGAGGATTGAGAAGCTGTCTACCTGATACAAGTTTGCATGTGGAGACAGTGGTGGTTGAATACAGAAAGTTTGCATGAAGCACTCGCTTGGATGAGCCTCGTGTATAATCCACAGAGCGAGCAGAAGGTATGAACTTAGCTCCAACCCTCTCAGTGATACATAACCAGGCGTATTTGAGATGCCACAGATGACGAAGATTAGCAAATACACATGATACCTCCATCATCTCCACAGACAACACCCAGGTAGATGAAACAAACAGTAATAGCTTATAACAAAAACGTACAGTGTAGTTTGTGTTCATACAAGCTAATAGTAATACAACAAATTTATAGCCTGGTCTTTTCAGCTCTCCCTGTGGTAACTCTGTTTCTCCCTCTCGCGTTTATCGCGTGGGATAACTGTGCTCTACCAACTACACAACAGTGAGTACCATATAGACCAGAAGCACCACGTATCCAGGTCAACACGGAGTCCGTAGCAAACCTGAGCAAAGTGAATGACCTTTGAGTAAACGACCAAACGAAACGGGCGTGCGTAACAGCATGACCCACGTACAAGTGGGTGCCCAAAAGTAACCGATAGTTTAAAAAAAAGGCGAAGTCAATTGTACTTGACTGTGAAATGGCTCAGCGGTGCCAGACGGTTTGTTCTTGTGTTGAAAAGCGAAACTCAAAATTTGTGAAACCACAGGATAGATATTTGAAGAAGCCTCACATCAGAGTCAACGCGTTGTACGGACACATCTAACACCATCCAGTCGCTTCTCTATTGTGAAACAGCGACCAGTCTGGGTGTAAACCAACGTCTAAAAAGAAGTCTAAGTGTGTGGTCGGTAATAAAAGGTCGACGGGAGCGGCATAGAAGGTATTCGTGACAGTATTTGAATAAGCACTCGCTGCAATGTGAGCAAATAAACTGAATGCGCAACGGATTTTCGATTTGCACCAGTCGATGCATTAAATCTGATAGCGTACAAGGAACTATTCGCTGAGAACCAACCAAGCATGCAATATCCACTTCAGACTGACTACGAGACCCAAGTTGATCGTCACCAGATATCCTGGAGGAGGCGCATGGATCGACGGTCATCTAGGCAGATAACAGTGAGAGATTCGTGAATTCATATCTTGGAAACAAAATAGACACCAAGCTCCAGATGTGTAACAGAATCTGTCGGAACAGCAATCCTATCCATCCACTTTAGTTCTCATCACGTACAGATGAGTCAGTAAGTTTAATCACTGACTGCAAGTAGTCCCAGTTGCCTAAATAGATGGAGTATCCCGATTCGCCAACATGTGAATGCCATGCTTGTGGAGCAAACTTGCACACGGAAATCTTTCGAGCAGCCAAGTCTCTGAAAAACAGCAGTTCTGAACCTTTGAGTAATGTATAGATCTTGGACCCGATGTGAATCAACCAGAACCGACTGTCCGTTCTGATCATCTGTTGCTCCTTGTCGTCGTTGTCTGATAGTGTGGTTTGTCAGCCGTTGTGCACCAAGACAATGTACCCACATTTGACCTCGAAGCCATTTCATCTCAGTGCTGTTTAATTAACGGATAGTACGATGAGATAACCAACACTGCAGACGAAGCCAAAAGTCACAACAAGAAATAAGCCTAGAATGAAGTCCACCAAAGACGACTGTTACTGAGCCATGATCCCACAAATGCTAGCCGATGGGAAATAAGTTCGAAACAATCAACTGCACAAAACTATGCCGGCATTAGCGTGGAAAAGATAAACAGCCCCAACAATCCGTGGCTACGAAACTTGTTAACGAATAGAGAACGATCGAACTTGACCTGTATTAAGCAAAACAGCAGTGCCACAATTTAGTGAACTGTATGAACGGAGGAGAGATTCATTCAGAAACCTTTAGACTCTATCAATCTCCGCTAACAGAAAAAACCATCTTTTCACCATTGATGTCCGCAAAACCAACATTGTAATTTCCAAGTACGAAACGTACTTGCAGTTTATTAGATAACTTCCAAGACTTTAATTAAGTGCACCTTTCTCCCCCTCTCTCTCTATCGCTCTACCGCAAGCTAAATCATCTACCAAATTATTAGTCTTTTACAAAAACGATAAATAAAGTAACCTCAAAACTGCAGGCAAACACATACAGCATTCATTTTTGGTTGGACATCGTACTTAGGAACTTAGTTAGGGGAAAAGAGGGAAATAGACTTTGAAATGGTGTCAGTACCGGTGGCTGAACCGACCAGCATGTGAGCAGAACACGACAGAAAACGAAAATCAACATTGAATGTAACAGGTGCGATGGATGAGGAAAAACGTTCCCAGTAAAGGTGTGTTAATTTCTAAATCCACTAAAGCGTGCACAACACAGGTAAACACAGTTGGCGTCACGCTTAAAAATTACTGAAAGCAAGTATTAGTTCCAACGGTGATATCAGATGCCCATGCATGCAAAACAACAGTATAAGTTAGCGTGCTCTCATCGGATGCTCTATACAACAATAATCGGAATACAAAGAAAACAAAAGCAGACTGAGATTTTAATAACTAAACCCACGAACATGTTGGTCTGTTACTGGTCAAGGTCGTGGCAGATGGAATGTCAAGGTTAATGGCTGTTTGAAAGACGCGTTGAAGAGAGCGAATCCAAAAAAAGCATTGTGTGCCTTCTAAAGTTGATTCACAGCCCACAAATGTACCATTATGTGAAGCAGGAGGCATTCTTTGATACTTTATAACAGCATATAAATTCACATATTCCAATCGATGTACCGAAACTTGACATAATTGAGAGCAGAAAACGTTACATTTTATTTTCAAAACGAAGGATATATTAAGAGAGACGATGTCAAGATAAGTAGCCCCCTGAGGGACAGGTTTTGGCTAAACCTTTAATGTACGCGACAAAACTCCGTCTCACGTCTACGCTACAGGATCCTCTGTTATACCGAGGATGAGATGACATGCTAACCCTCAATCAGGAGGAAAGGGTAATAGGGGAGCTTTTAGATGCAATTCACCGTACTCAAACCTGTTGCAAGTTGTTCTGAACACACTGATCTCCAAAGATTATCACCCAGGGAGGGTCACTAAGTAGCATGAAAGGGAGACAACATTATTGTAAGTAGGTCAATACCATGCTGCTTTTAGAAGTGCGAATTCAACGTTCCAGTTCTATCAGCAAGACGCGGGAATCATTCCACATCACACTGTATCTACCAGTTTAACTGCAGCTTAAGTGACCCTTGCACTGGCACAATTGGCTGATGCCAGTGCTCAAAGATGGGGGAACACATTCCGTATCTTTGCAATTTGATGCTGATATGAACTGTCAAATATACGGCAGAGCATGAGATAGTCTAACATTGCCCGTGCTGCTCGAAGGTTGTCTTCAGCATAGACAGTCAGTCCTCCATTAATTAGGGCATGCACGCTGGCACCTTGTGAGTGAGACAGACAGCCCACTAATAGTGCACAAAAATGCATGCCACCCTTACTGCCAATACTGTCAGATAGTAGCCCCTTATGTGAACTGAAGTACGGGCGTTGGTTTACTGCAGTCTGCCGCGAGTGGTTGTTAGTATGATGTTTTGTCGAAGTGTGCTGTTGATTGGTTGAGATTCCGCTATTGTTTAATTTTAATTTTTAAACAGCCCCGTACTTCTTTCATACTTTATAATCCTGTCTTCTGTTTCACATACCAACCCAAACTGCTAAGTTGCTATACTCGACCAATCAAGACAATAATCTGTTTGCTAGCAAACAGTTTCACTTGCCTCGTACAGTTGACGTTAATTCATCCGTATACAACTTATATACAATGCCTTTATCGATCCCATCATGAGCTGTAACAGTGGCGTTTTTCTCGTGGTTGCAAAAGGACTTCATTTTTAGACAGTTCGGCGAACCTTGTCAACCTCCAGGGTAATTGCCTATTTAGTATTGGCCAATCAAACAATTCTCTTATCCAACGAGAAGCTCGCCCTTTGTTACATTTCTTCGACTTTGGTCCTTATTGCTGTGGCCGATAAACTGCCTATAGGGCGTCATTTAACTTATGTGCGGACCTTATTTTCGGTCCGATTCACATTATTTCGGATTGCTTTGTTTCCACTCTCTAATGTTCAGTCGGTGCCACACACTATTCTGTTTCTTGGCTACGTACAGTTGAGATTTCCACAAACAATCGAAATTGAGGTTTGTCACATTTCCCGTGTTCATTAGTATTCTACTCAATACCGCATTATTACATTGCCTTCATTGTTGCCTCCAACTCTGATTCATTGGTGAACTGTTTTACTAGCACTGTTTGAGTTACTCTGCATTAACTGTTCGTTCCATCTATAGTGAAACGTCGCACGCACTTCACGGTGAGATGCTGTCCTGTCGATTACGCGTTACCGGTTGATTTCGAGAATCAACAATGAAAAAAAAACTGTCAACAGCATGTTCAAATGAATGTACAGTAGGTCCTCGTGTTTTAGCTACCACAGAAGTAGGAATCGATTTACGGGGTGAAACGCACCTGTGCAGAAGGGAAAAATGACGATTGTTGGCTGGCGATACGTATGATGTTGCTTTAGAGTTTGACGAAAAGTTAAAAGCTGAACACATTCTCGTTCAACAGGAAACCATGACTGTTCTTTCCTAATGTCTACCTCCTGAACTGCAGTGAGTTAACGAAGTATGATGGGTGCCAGAACTCAGGTTATGACTGAGGTCGAACTAATACCCTTATGATCTTACAAGGGCACTTCACTTGTTTCTTGAACATTGAAACTACTGCCAGCGGCTGTAAAAGAAAGTGACTTATTTCGTCATCCGCACAAGTGGAATCAGCCGAGTCAATGCTTCTAATGCAGCCTCACTAACGTCTCCTTACGGCCCTTGAAAAGCGCTAGCACGAGGTCATCTTGGTCGGCAGCCCCACTGCATTTGGCAGACCTCAGCCTTGTTGGGTAGTTCCAACTTTGCTAGCCAAGGCACTATACTGCATGTTTAAGACGTTAACACAGTAGATGCCAGCTGGAATGGTCCTCAGACTGTTCCGCCCAGCGGTCTCACCTTTTAGACTTACCGGGAACGAATGTATCATCTGTGTCGCTTATAGTTTCAAACTGATGTACGATTGAGGCCAGTGGTACGGTTGAAAGTGAGGAGAACACTAACATTGTATAAAGCCAAAGCGGTTTCCATACCACTGGCTGTCTCAGTTAACCAGGCTTGAAGATCGGTGGCCAGGTAAAGTCCGAACTTTTAACGGATATCCCCCTGCGCATACTATATGAGTTGTCAGGAGAACATCCCTCATGACATCCAATAACTCAGAAGACTTCATTGAGACCTAACGTTTGCTTAACCCGTGAACCACTGCGTTGCACGTTACGACACCAAGTGCCTGGATGACATGAGATCCGCGTCCGGCAGTGGTCTTCAGAGTCAGAAATGCTAAACATGCATTATAGGTTGGCTTAATGGATGTCATAATACCGGCTTGGCCAGTCTCTCGACAGTCAAACAATTTAGCCCGCAGAGTCGCCGCTCATCGAGCGCAAGAACAAAGCAAAGTAGCAATGCGTGATTCAACAAAAACGATAACCGTGAATTCAGCCCCGCCACCTATAACTAACGGCTAGGTGGTCTATCTAAGACCAGGTCTGATTCGAAGAAAGAGGGCATCAAGCATGATAATGACGCGCATATGTCTGAAACTAGTGCTGGCCAACAATAACTTGTGCTCAGTGCGCAGCTTCACCAACCGTCCGCTACTGTCTGAGCGATACCGTGCTATCCCAAATATGCCACCTAAATGACACTCGGCCCCACCAAAACGCCGACCTGGACGTTCATATCTTCGGCCAGAATGACTATATCAGAAGCACATATCGACCGAAAGAGAGCGGCCAGGTCCAAGTAGAATGCGTCCTTGATGAAGAGGTCACTACAGTCAGCTGGAGCGTAAACAAACAATGAGTAGATTTCTGGAAGTCTTGCGTCTACCACTGGTCTTAAAAGAACCTGCCCAGTGGACAGCTCAGTCTAGTGTTAACAGAAATTCAATCTACTAATGCGACTGCGGCCGTCGTATTGAAGACTATACCTACTTCAGCTTGTCCAATAACAGCGATCGTGGAGTCACCCGACTTGTATAATCAGTATCGGGCAGACAGTGTGGGTGCTGTTAATTCCATACGCTGACTTCTGTCCTAGATTCTAATCTCCGAGATACAGCAGACACCAACATTGTTACTATGTTTAGTTACATCGCTTGTGGGGCTTGTAGATTAATTGACATAAATGGGGTTGGGAGAGGTCTAGGAAGTGATGTGGATGGAACAGTGAGGGAGGGGCTAGCAGTAGTGTGACTGCCTATCTAGCCTGCTGTACCTAGCGGATGAGGTGACACAATCCATACCGAAAGAAGACTGACGCGATATGGAATTGATTGTGTTGCGAATATGCAGCAGACACGTGCGCTTAGTTACTGAAGTTTTAATTTGGCCTTATTTATTTTGCATTCAATTACTGTTAGGTATCGTAGCTGATGGAAATATAGGAAAGAACCGAAAATCTCGTGAACTTGGTCTTACAATTTCGTGAACGAGAGAGGTTGTCTGACGTTTGTTGCTCGACCAGACAATTACTGTAATACAACTCTCGTGCGTGCGTGCACACGCACCCGCAAACAGAAACAGTGATTAAAAACCGTGTATAAAATGGCCAGTCCGAGAGTGGAACATGAAAACACAATCGATAGAGATACCAACTTAGAATCAATGTGTGCATGGGGAGGAAAAACTGTTTTTCGAACACAAACACAAGCATCGATCGAATGTGCGCTTCCGCAGAGATCGATAAAAGGGCGAAAGAACGAGCGACTGTTGGATAAAGCGGCGGAAAATTTGTGGACGAGCGCGCACTGTTACGTCAGACGATCAGAAATGTGGGTCGAAGTGAATAGAAGAGTACCGACTACAGCGAATAAAGGATAGACAAAGGCTTAACGAATAATTTATTGACTAGCAAATAAGCCGGCTGATTAGTCGTGGACAAAGGGAACAAAAGAAATGGCATTACTATTTAGTTCTGTTGACTTCTCCATCAGTGATCTGGGGGAAATGTGTCAGTGGAAGGAATATATGCTTTAAACAGAACGACAAAAACAGGACCATCACACAAGAAACACGACGCGCTTGTTGTCATCCCTGTAAAAAGTAACGCAAACCTCACTTTAACAGGCAACACGCAGATAACGTTTTTTAATGACGGACAGATAAATACTCTGACGAGGAAATTGTTTGCCGGTACAACTGACAACCCGTGGTGCATAGCACAAGAACAACGGCGATTAGCACAATTAAGCCATTTTCGATTGACAGCAAAAGCTAAACAGGTCGGGACCTGATCGGCTAGTGACAGCAAACGCGTGGTGTCAATCCGTGTTCCATCTCAAACCCAAACCGTGTGAACGGTTCCGCTAAGGTCGCACAAGCTAGTCAGATAGAGACGACCGCACTCCGATTCGAACCGTCAACTTCGATGAAACGTCAACATTCACGGTCACAAGACGGCGATTGGCATCACTGTCGAACAAACATTAAGTAAAAAGGAATTCAAGGATAAACGTTTGATTTCGTGGTTGTTGCCACCCATCGAGGTGCCTACACCCTGCAAACAAACAACCGAGCTGCAGGTGAGAGTAAGACGTCATCAGCAAAACACCTAGCTTCATTACGGCTTCCGCCGCTTCTCGTCATTAAGTGCACTCACTTCACAGACAACTCGGACAAACAACAACAACATTCACGACACTGAGCTCGATTAGCCGCTATCTCACCTAGAGTCTCCAACCACCGACTCTGTGAGTCGCGAGGGCCCAACTCGGGAGACGAACTCGATCTACAGTGACCAACCATCCCTTGGTGAACGACTTCATTTCCCTCGGCCAGGTCATTACCTGTCCACCTCACACCTTACACCAGTCGGTCGCAGTGTCAGCGAACAGTGCTCGGTGTGGAGGACGACTAGTTGGCGTCTCTGATACGTGACCTAACCGTCTAAGCCTGTGGAAACGTAGAGATTGGACCAATGAACTCGTTTAGCAATCACTACCAGACACCTACTTTCTAACCTCTTCGTTACTTACACGCTGGTGCCACCCGATCCGAGCGACTGAACGTAGACATCGGTGGTCAATTACTTCAAGACGGTTCACGTCGTCTACGGCGAGCGGCCAGGTTTCGCTGCCGTAAAGTAATACGGCCCTCACCGTTGTCTCATATACCCGACCTTTAAGCTTCAGAGAAATACCTCTCTGTCACCAGAGATGCTCCAGATTAGCGAATACCGTGCTAGCCTTAAAGATACGCGCTTCTATCTCATTCCCTCCACCAACGCCGCCGATGCAGCTTCCCAGGTATACAAACTGGTCAACAACCTCCATGGCCATACTATCTAGCATCAAATCTACGTGATGACAGCAATCCTGCAGAAGTACTTTGGATTTTGAGGCTGCAAAGCGCATTCCGAAGTATTTAGCAGAACGCGAAATTGCGTCCAGCATTGCTTGTGCTGATTGAAAGTTGTTGAACAGCAACACCTTGTCGTCAGCATAATCAAGATCGGTCAGTCTTTCACCAGGTAGGAGGTCCACGCCGGCATCTTGTATGTGCCGGAGGCAATCCTCCATTATTTTGTCTATGACGAAATTAAACAAAAAATGGTGACAGCGGACAGCCTTGACGTATGCTGCTCCTGGTGCTCGAACTGTCAGACAGTTCACCGTAAACCCTAACCTGAGCTGAAGTATGGGACTAGAGTGCCGACAGTATGTTTACATACTTGGTCGGCACACCCCCGCGTCTAAGCGACTCCAAAGGTGCAGACCGATACACCGAATCGAACGCACTTTTACAGTCGAGAAATACATCAACTATTGGTCGGCGGTACACATGACACTGATGCAGAATTTGATGAAGAGTGAAAATAGGATCTATACATCCCCACCCGGGGTGAAATCTTGCCTGTTCTTTCCCAAAGTTTACCTCCCGAGCTGCAGTGAGTCGACGAAGTATAATGGATTCCAGAACCCTAGTAATGACTGGGGTCACACTAATTCCTCTGTGGTTTTCGCAAGAGCCCCTGATACGTTTCCTGAATGTGGGAACAATTATCGAATGACCCCAACCCGGGTGGATGGTTTCCGTCGTCCACCCAAGTTGAAACAACTGAGTCACGGTCTCCACTTACACTTCCCCAGTTTCTTTGAAAAGTGCCAGCATGAGATCATCTGGACCAGCAGCCCTATTGTGACTGAGAACTGAGAAGCAATTGCGGACCTCAGTTTTACTGGGTGGTTGCAAATTTAATCACCCGGGTGCTAGTCTACAAGTTTGTGGAGGCAACGCAGTAGAGGCAGGAGGCCAGCTAAACTGGTCCTCAAAATGCTATGTCCACCGTCCCAACATTCTGGACTTATTATGTATGTGTGCCATCTATCTCGCTGATAGGTTTGCTGACAGACGGTCGCGTGGAACGAGTGGCACGGATCAGCTTGGAGTTTGCCGGTGTTCCCTGAAGCAAAAATGGTCTCCATTCCCTTAACGTTTTCCACTAGCCAAGCCTCACGATCAGCCTTTGGGCAACGTTTCAGTTTCCTACGGACATATCTTCTAGACTTGTTCTATGAACTACCAGGAGGAATGTTCCGTCTGGCTTCTAACAAATCCAGGGATTTCTCCGAGATCCAATGTCCGTTCAACCCGTGATCCCTCGTACCGCATGCCACAGTATCTGTTTCATGAACAGCCTATGTGATCTCGGTCCAGCAATTAGTAGGATCTTCACAGTGAGAACTACTAAGACAGCTTTCTAAGCAGATTTGGTACTCGTGATTTACCGACGGTAAAGCCAGTTTCTCAACAGCTAGTCGTTGCTATCGGTTGGGTCGCTACCCAGCAAGAGTAAGAACGAGACGACAACGTACCAGTGCATGATCCGAATCTAGGTACGTGCTCCAATAAGAACCACAGTCCTGAATGGAACCACTTCACCTATAACTAACAGCTGTGTGGTCTGTCTGAGACCAGGCCTGATTCGGAATAGGAGAGCATCAAGTCTGACAATGACGCGTACATGTCTATAACTAGTACTGAGTGAAAACAGCCTATGCTCAGCGCACAGATGCAATAGTCGTCTACCATTGTCCGAGTGGTGTGATGTTTTCCCAATCCTACCACCTAAACGCGATTCGATCTCCCCAAGGTGGCCGACCTGGGCGTTCATATCTCCTGCCAGAACGACTGTATGAGAACCATGTGCCGACCGGAGGAGAGCGGCCAGATCCGAATAAAAGACGTCCTTGACGCCGATGCCACTACAGTCAGTTGGAGCATAAACAGACACAACGAAAAGATTTCTGACGGTTTTCAGTCTGGAACTGACCACAACAGAACCTGCCAAGCGGACGGCACAGTCTACTATTAACAGGAATCTAATCTATCAATGCGGCTGCGGCCGTCGTGCTCAAGACTATAAATTCTCCAGCTTGACCGGTAACCGCGGCCGGAGAGTCACCTGAAGTGTATACCCAGTATCGGGTAGAAAGTGTATGTGCTGTTAATTCCATACGTTGACTACTGTCGTGGATTCTAGTTTCCGAGATCGAGCAAACATCGATATGCAGCGAGTCTAGCGTTCGTGCGAGAGCAGCCTGTTGACCAATTTGTTTTAGAGTACGAACGTTGAAGGCACCTATATTAATTTGCGTTCCAGGTCGGAGCACAGGACGAGGGAGTGGCGGGAGACGAGACTTATCGGCACAGTGTTGCTATAATTAATTATATCTGCTGTGGGACCTGCATAGAAATTATCAGAATTGGGGGTCGGGAGGAGCCTGAGGGTTAAATTAGATAGGACAGTGGGGGAGAGGTCAGCAGTAGCATGTTTTCGCCCATCCACTCTGCTGTGTGCAGCAGATGGGGCGACCCGGTTTATACTGCGAGACGGCCGATGCAGTATGGAATTGTTTGTGTTGTGAGTATTCATGGTTGTGTGTGAGTTGAGATACTGCCTGGATGCCCAGATATAGACAGGACAACGATTAGGGTTCTCAACCAAAGCCTTTGGCTCAATAGCCTGTATCGCAAGGCAGCGGGTGGATGGCAGTGTACCAGAAATGTTATGTTTTTCGGGAAGACATGCCAACCATCTTCCAACTGCCAACCTGGAGGACCAGGGGATTGGTTTGTCAGACCTTTACCTGTTGGCCTGCCTGGTATTAGTGACTCTGTTGGTGTGGTCACCACACCGTCCAGTTTAGCACGAACGGTCATCGAGATGTGCAAGCCGTCACACCACGTCAAGGTCCAGTCTTACCCTGACGGGGTCTAGGATCAGCCCTTTTCTAGCATCCCAATGACAAAATAAGAAATATTAAATGTGTGTATGAATTGTTGTTGCTAGTGCTAATGACGATGAATTATCCGCTTTGGTTTAATGCTCAAGTTAGGAGTGATCTGTCGACGAGGTATGCACGTGACTCTGGACAATCCGTATCAATTTTTTCGGGAGTAGTTTGATCGGTAGGTTTATTTGTGTGCACTCGGTACCCTACTGGCAGTAGTGAATGACGTGTTTTTCGATCGACCTTGCGGAGTTATTTTTCCGTTCGCCACCGACTGTAGATTCTTAAGGCGTACGTGATCGTCCATTTTCAGAATGTACTCACACTCGTTCTTCGTCATGTATACGTGTTGTATCATCCCGGTAAATTGACAGTGATCTGGTCTCCTGAAACTGGTGTATTCATCGATCGCGAGCTGCTAGGGTCCCAGCAGAGGAGGCCGATGCATTCCACAACGGGAAATCTACATGTAACGGTCTGCACATCTGTACACCAAGCTATCGTGTGCCCAATCAGCTGTACCATCGCCAAAGAACTCAGTGCGGCAGATCACCAGTTGGCAGCCTAAGCGAATGTCTTAAATCTATGCATTCTAAAAAAAACTCTTGCTACTAAGTATCTGTTAGCTAACTGAAAGAGTATCTGCTGACTGATTCCACCTGATATGCACGATCGGACACGGAAATCGTATTATGCTCCAAATACTCTATTACTAACCGTCTACCCCTCAATGTAACCATATCACTTAGTAATCAATATGACTTTGCCACAATCCATTATGCAAGGCAATCTTTCGCGTCAAACTAACCCCGATAATCACACATGCAAACAACATTAAAAGCGGGGACCTCCGGTTTTACCCAAACGAGAACACAGGCTCCTTCAATTAAGGTCCTAGGTAGGGGAAGGTTACCCGGAAGTGAGATAAATCACTAGGCTGGGCATTTCTACAAGAACTACGCGGAGTCAACCAAAGAGGTCAACATTCGTCAACTATAAACACACCCAAAATTAGGACATCCAGACCACACATACGTCTGGGTGTTTAGGGGTACACTTTACCACACACAAAATCTCGAATTGGACGGCCTCGATGTGATGGTGCACGCATGATTTCCAAATGGATAACGAGTTCTTGACAATGAAATTCGAGGGTTTGGAGTGCATTTTCAACGACAGGTTGGGTAATCAGGACAGCCCGGACAATGAGAGAAACATCCACTCTCGTAAACAAACAGCACAGATTGACTTAATGTCACATCACGTGGGAGGTAGAATTTCGACGGGCAACACAACGTCCTGCATCGTGTGTTCTTGTGTGTGTTCTTGTGTTCTTGCAGCCGGAATCCTTAGTGAAGCCACACGATCGCTTGTCACTACACTCTTCGTTTGGACAATATGAGCGGGAAGCGGCAGCAGATAGACAGATAAAGTGGTTTCTGGACCAAGTGGGATGGAAAGTTGTGATGCTGCAGTGTATCACGTCAACAGTGCACGAATGCTTCCGTACTTGGGGGAATTCTTTAGGTACAGATAACCTCAGTAACGTTTAAAGGAAGTATTCATAAGTACATACCTTTTTTGTGGCTGCAACATACGGCGGTTCAGGATGGAAGACGTAACCTGCTTCATTGTTCGAACACTGATGCTTGCGTTCGATGGTACTCACTGTGGGATCAGTGACGATTGGGTCAAAAAAATGATCAGTTGGGGAGGGGAATCGAACGAATGAAGTCACCTGCTGTTTCAGGTTAGGCAGCACATGGGTTCAGAATGACAACCGTGAGGTTACTTTCTTTATCCGTTGCAATTCCTCTTCTCACGGTCAAAAATCGATCGACCGTTTTGTGGTTTGCTTTTTAGCGGACATGCATCTATCACGGCCTTCAGAGTGGAGAAAGCACATATATCAAACCCTTCTGAAGTCGTTCTGGATGTTTACTGGTTTGTAGACCAACCACAAACAAACGATCGATTTTAGAAAATGAGAAAAGGTGAAACAAACAAGGGAACTCACATAACTTCGTTTAATTCCGGGAACGTAACCCCGTGGTTTAGTGGAAAATTGTCCGAAACATCATTCTGACTCTTATCGATGAGTCATGAGATTGATTCCCCCGTGGTTTTTGATGCTGATAAGACCTAACAAGGGTGAAACAAATATCTGCTACTCTACTCGTGATTCCTGAAGTCCACCCTCTGCAGTTGAGGGTTTACGCATTGCACGACCGTAAGGTGCGAACTCAATAAATGATGAGCCAGTGTAGGGAAGAAAAGAACTTCTCAGGAGTTTTCCTAATGTGGATCGTGTTGATTCTTCGGGATGAATTCTAGAGACTTAGACGGTCCATGAAGAAGACATTACAAAAATTGTCTGTTTGACATCATCATATACAGCAGTACAGTGGTGCTTGACTGCCATATAACCAGAGACGAAGCATGCCTTGAATAAATGCGAAAGGATGGGAAGTGGTAGGGCCTAAAAGCGCAACTTTTTAGTAGTAGGACGCCTACGTCTTGCAAACAAGCAACGAAACCTTAAGAGAAAGCAAGTGGTTGTCAGCAAGACGACAATATTTATGTCATCGTCAGGCCACTCAGTCTGATTAACCGTCACCTCGAATAACCTCTCTAGCCACCGACTCAAAGAGTCTCGAGGACCCCATCCAAGGATACAAGCCCGACTTTCTACTGGCTAAACCCTTGGTGAACAACTTCATTTCTCTATGCCACACCATCAACTGTCCATTTTGCACCTTAAGCCAATTGGCTGAGACATCGCCAGATTGTACTTGGTGTGGTAGACGGCTAGTTGGTATCCCTGGCACAGGGTCCAGCCATCCAAGTCGGTGTGGAAGTAAAGAATACACGACCGAGCTCGCTTGACAGTCACAGTCAGACATACGATTCCCAACATCACTGTAACTTACCCACCACGAGCATCCGACGCCATTGATCAAACGCAGATGTTAATCGTCAATTGCTTGAAGACGATTCACGTCTTCTATTTTCAGTCATCAGGTTCTGGAAATATGAAGTAACACAGACTTCACGATTGCCTTTCATACGCAACCCTTACACCTCAGAAAGGTACCTCTGTCACCACATATGTTCCCAATTAGCGCATCTCACCTTTGTCTTGGTGATACGAGCTCTTTTTATTCTCCTTGTCTCCCCCTCGATGTAGTTTCCCAGGTACACAAACCAGTCGAAAACTCCCATGACTTACGTAAACAGTCTTACATCTACGTAATCTCAACAACTCTCTATACCATTTTCCATATCTGTTTCCATTTTAGGCACAAGATTTTCCATTACGTGCTAAAGCAAATCACTTTGGTGCATTAGAATTTCCACCTTAGATTCTGGGACGTGACGGCAAGAACGCGATTGGCCCAACTAACCGTAAGGGACGACCAATCTTAATTAGAGTGCTTCGCATTGGCTACTTTGGTAGAGGAAGTGGTTTGGGTTA
>QNGE01002197.1:65922-76335 GCA_008508345.1 Paragonimus westermani
AAACTAAACCACAAACGTGTACACTCATTTGCACGACGGACATGCACTCACATACAATGGGTGACAGTACGTGGTCATTCGCCTTGGTGAAAGTTCTCATACATCATGCACACACTGTTTCGATAGTCTCTTCTTGTCCGTCGTGTTCGGGGCTTGTCCTTTTGCTCCTGAATGTCCCCATGTGGGTAATACACTACTTGTGAGTAGTATACTACTCACAACGAAACTGCCTGTTATACAACAATACAAGAATTCTTACGTCCATTATGAAAACAAGAGTCGTGTGGGAAAGTTCTATCTAGTCACCGTCAGGTTATCGAACAATCTTGATGCAAGCCATTTACATATTAAACACTCCCCCCAATCACATTCTCAAACCAACTCTACGGTGCACCTTTCAAAGTGGAAAACAAGACGCCCCAACACCCGCTGAACTTAGCCCCGATTGGTCAAGAGTCGCTGAAATAGCTTATGTGCCGAAACTTAGAGATTTCCTCCCACAGTGGATGCAACATTTTTATGCAACTCCGCCGTGGTAACACGTCTGTGGGTGGTTCATCGACCTTTCTTCTTTGCCTTCTTCTTCTTCTTCTTCAAGAAGCCTATCTCAAGGAAATGGCCCACACATCCTTTGTACTAGCGCTATATAAGGTTTACTTCTCTCGAGATGTTTTTGAACGTCATGCAGGTCACTCTTAGGCTAAGATGCGATGAATTCAGGCAAACCAATACAGCTCTGTCAAAACCCTATTGTTCAGTTAACTCCCGATTTGTTCCTAGCCATGGACGGCAGTGGAGTTATTCATGACTTGAGCTGCAGACACAGCATGTCGGTACATTTGCCTAACGACCCGAATTACCTCAGAAATGGCGCAGCATGCTTTTTGTGAATGTGCCCATTCACCAGTTGATCTCGCCAGGAACACATGCATTAAGGATTGATGCTTTCTACGTTAGCTGAGAATCGGTACATTTTTGCGAAGACAAATCCGGAATTGTGGACACTTCAGTGAACATTGCATGTTCCGCATGTACTTGGTTGTGGTTTTCAGTTGAACTGGACCATGCAGCGCTGGTGTGGCAAAGATTCTGTGGGGTACGCCAACTTGTTTAGATCATCTGATGAACTAAGTAAAAAGGTGGTGACAACTAATCCGTTTAACATTGACGAACGTAGTCGTAAAATGAAGGGGGACGTTGGTCCAATTACGAACACAGTCGGGACGGCCAGAACTCATAAGCAACCTTGAATACCATGTCACTGAAAGATATGATCAGAAAATAGGTCAATAGGGAGAACACTGTGGGAAAAGCCTATATCGACGAGAACTGTTGGTTCGATTGCTTTCAGCGGATACCGCCAATAAAATATTGACGTTCATCAAATTGTCACATTTCAATACTAAAACCGTAAACATGAAAACGAATCAATGGAGCTCTTATCAACTGGTATAGATCGTGACTGTTGGCTAACTTATCCACTTAGCGATTTCCATCAAAAGTTTGTAACACAAGCACACCTCGTTAACTGACCACCAGTTGCTGAAGATGTGAACATGTAAAAAGGTGAGAATTTACCTTTCAGAGGGTATAAATCCCATTATTGGCTTGACAAGGTGAACAACATAGGCAATGTGAATTTGCTCCGATGTGAGCCATTTTCTTCCTTTTCCTATACCGCTACCGGGTTGGTCGACGAAAGAAGGTTACACGTAAAAGTAAACGAGAAAAGGCAGCTTGCTGAGTAGTTGACTTTTATCGCTGACCACACCGAGAGACAAAAAACGAATTTCTTCATTCAATTTGAGTGAATAAATGTATGACATATTGAGATGGTCATATGTAGGTGTCCTATTGACCGGACACTTACACTGACTACTCGGAATCCAACGTCATCGATTGTTAAACACCTCATGACAACAGGTAATCAAGTTGACCCATTAAACTCATTCAAGATATTGTTGTGCAACCGAAACCCGAAGTTACTAGCTTCCTGCGAAGCGATGCTCATTCGAACTTACCAACCGACGTTGTGTGCACAGAAGTGGTTGAAACAACCTGTCGGGTTGCCATGGTCATGATTACATAATAATTGGTGTGCTTGTATGTGTGTCTAATTCCCTGTTTGTCCTTATCTATAGGATGTATATAACTGGCATGTTTTACGTTTGCGACTGATGAGAATAAGTGAAATTTTAATATATCGCAATATGTCTTCTTTCTGCTCTGATCAAGTTAACAGGTTTGTAAGAGAAAAAGGTCAAGGAGCCATGCGCTCGTGGAATGGAGTTTAATGACATCTAGGGTATTGACAACTGTCGCATATATAAGGAGCGTTGGGTAGCAGACAGGACAATGCGGAAGCTGAATCCAATTGGAGCTGGTGGTTAGTTCAACTCTTTAGCAGAGACTTCTCAGAAAGTAGTGCTGGAACGAAGCGGATAAATTATGTGCAAGTAGTGGGTTTCTGTTGTGAACTGTTTGGTTGGTCCATTATAAGGTGCCGGTTAGCGTATTTCCACGCCTAGTCAGCCACCTCCAGTGTCCACTTATATATCGATCAACCACAGCACTTGTATGCGGTTGAGCCTGTTCTCAGCAGTATTGTTCTGTTGGCACAGTAGTCAACAGACCCCTACGCCACTCACATGAGGTGGCTTGTCATGCTTAAATCACGCTCAGGTCACCCAAAGCTAGGGTGGACCAGCAATGTTTCGCCACCTACCTCGGACACTACTCGCCCAGGCTTGGGGACGACGACTAATCGATTACTCTGGATGTTTAAGCTTGCCTTCGGCTGTCACTGCAGCCGCAAGGCTGTTACTCGGATAGCTATCATTTCAGCACCCGAAAAAGGGCTTGCCCGACCAATGAGGCTGTTCAGATGACGACGACGATACTCGAGGTCTATGCCGATCTGAGGGGACTTCCGCCGTGCTCACACATAGAGGACCAGCTTGTCAGAGGTATTGTTCGTGTTTGTTTTACTTCGTAGGAACATACCCACAGGATCAGTGCTCACGGGGTGTTCTAGCACGCGTGTCTGGGTAAAGCTTCGTTCACTCCCTGCACTCGACGGATTGCGTCCCCTCGTTCAGTAACAGCAAACCAATCCCTGCGTCTATCGGCGTCTTCGGATGCACATCAGCCGTGCGACCCAGACTGCAGCAGAAAAACAGGGAATTCTTTTGGGACATGCTAAAGTGACATCAAGAAATGCGGAAGTGACACTGAGGTACCTTAAACTGACAAAGATACAGAGCATACATGCTCTAAATGTATACGATTACACTAGGACACATGGCTACATGCTCATGTGGGAGGGTTCGTAAGACGACAGCGGAGTGGTCGAAATCCATTCATTCTTTACAAATACGTGGGAAACACGTGTGGAGCGATGGTTGATCGATATGCAGTTGTACAGAGTGAAAGACAAGTAATCAAGGCAAGCTTGGCTCGTTGATGTGCAACAGTTAACTGCTTGCCAAGATATCAACAACAGCCTGTAATAGTGAGCTGCACCCAGACGGACGATCAACCGATTAGTAGTTAAAACCGATTCGCTTATTAGAACGAGTGAAGCCGAAGTTTTCTAACGACACGAGCAGACAGACGGGGCTAATAAAGGAACAAGCCAAGAGTCAAGAAACACTAATCATTGTTTCATTTAAACTACACAAAGGTATACTTTTCCCTAATAAGTGAGAGCCGAAACGAAGCGCAAGGTAATGAAAACAGCCGCAACACATGTGGTCTTTATGTAATTTTGTCAATGGATGCATGAACTGCTACAGATCCTAGCTGTCGTGGTTGTCATCGGTACAAATCGGGCATACAGTGGACCGTGACCATCAAGTCAATGGGGGATATTGCCAAGCCACATTAACCAGTAGCTAAGTTGACTTTTCAGTGTTCTTCACAGAAGCATGTACTAACACCTGGATAACACTCAACGTCAAATTTTAGCTGGATAATGTTGAGATGACCGGTAAAGTTAAGACCAGTAAACTGGTGAAATTCGAACGAGTAGATGTCATTAGTTCAACGTGTAACTCCACGTGAACGAAAAAGTCTGACCGTTGTGTACTACAATTTTCCAAGCAATTAACAGAATTTAACACAACATTACGAGTACTCCTGGCGAAAATCACCTGGGGTGCTAAGAATGTGCAGTGTTACAAATCATCTGTGACCCATGGTCTTCAATCGGTCAAACAAAAAGGTCAAACTGTTCAACTTCGTTCAGACTATATTTAATGAGCACATTCTCCAAGTCGCGACGCTGCCTCAGAAAAGGCATACCGAGCAGTTCACAAACAGGAAGATTACGTTCTAGTGACTGCCAGTTTGTTCTGGTTCTCACTATGACCTCCCGTAATGTCATAGATATCAGTTCCCTAGCTATCCGATACTTCCTATACATAAAAACACCAGTCTAATACTTCTTTTGTGCGATGCAGTAGACGATAAAACGTCTGCTCCATGCTTGAAAGGGTCGTGCAGAGGGAAGCCAATGAGTTTTTGAGGCGTTGGATACAACGTACTCACTTTCTTTCTAACGCTTCAACATATTCCTTTTTCTTCCGCCGACTTTCTTGAGCACTGAGTTTGTTCTTGATTTTTCGACGCACTTTCTTCAAATTGCGCTCCTCCTGTTTGGTCAAAGGCAACCGTGTAGGGATTGTGTAACCCTCAGCAAGCATGGTTCGCTTTTCCTCATCCGACAGCACCAGCAGGCCGGATTGAGGAACCTAAGGTCAGAGAACAGTGGGGGGAAACGAGCCAAATAAGCTGTGTGCTTATGTCATTTTAAAGCAAAAGGTTTACGTACAGGGAGAAAATGCATTATCAAATCGACCCAGCTTAAAGAACAGCTAATTGAGGGTCAAAAGAAACGACATCAGACAGGTTAGGCTCACATTCATATTTACTTGTTAACATATCTGTCCGTTCAAATAAAATGTCCTAAAATTGAGTCTCCAAAGCGGCAGTGCCCATGAAGATGATGCTGATAGCAACAGCAGATATTGAAAAACAAATCTGGCAGTAAACTATGAACCATTGAAATACATGGACGCTGTTGACCACGGCGCGCTAAGTAAGACGACGTTCTCAAACAACAACGTTAGCGATCACATACTTGAGAAGGGACAGTTATATATTTCAAGCAAGGATCATCGGAACATAAATGAGCTGCGATTCCGTCGTTGTCAGACTACCTCGTGAGCTTCTCCAAGTGCTGATGAGTTCGGTGAACAAAGTCCGGTGCTTATACGCCTGCTTGAAATTTCGAGAAGACATCTCCTAAACACCATGGCTGACGAGCTTGCGATAGACTAGCAGTAACGGCACCAACCTCCAGTTATTCACTTGCAAGTTTTGAACCCCAGTTACCGCGATAGCTTCTGTCCAGTCTTAGAAAACACCACATAACACGCCGCGTGGCAGTAAACGTCATGTCGTTTAAAGGCTGGAAACAGTCTTCCAACAAAAAACAACACGGGCCTACGCTGTCCTCACAGACACCGTCTTGGCGGTGTCACAAACCGGATACGCCAAACGGCCCACAGTCGAGTAAACTGTCCACAGTAAATGAGTAATGGGAACACCCTAATCTTCATACAGCATCTTAAGCTTTGAATGTAGAGAGCGCATTCCGTACGGACCAGTTTGATTGACTAAAACTTGCTCAGCGTGGCCTGCATATCGTCGGCAAGGGAATATGATCGGTACGTTCCAAGAAGCTGGACATCAGGAGCGACTGAATCCTTGGTGCACGTTCTAGAATGCCGATTATGACGAAGTTGAATGAGAGGTCGTTTGATAGAGCTGGCCAAGAATTCATACTCTCTGTAAAATTAGTACACAAGCGACAGACACACGAAAGTGTCACTTGACACACGTTGAGAAAACGATAAAAAAGTATGAGGAATACCTAGAGCATCATCATTACCGATCAGCCAAAAACGCACCGTTTAAGTGGCTACTGTATCACAACTTAAAACCGAGCAACCAAGCTCTTAAGATCAACTTTTGCGTGCACCAACTTACCTGCTGATGGCGAACATTTTATGTCGATTGATTGTGACAAAGTAAATGGAACAAACTCCACACAGTTGGAAACCGTTAACAGCAAGTGTAGTTGGTGTCTATATAAGCGAGTTTAAAAATTTAGCTGATAAAAAAGACACCTTGCAGAACCCCTTCGGGGCATCCAGATAATAGCCGGGATCCGTGGAATTGCGCATGCTTACCCATGTCGAGACCGACGAGAAAAGACTGTGTAACCTCGACCTGCACCCCTTAACTAACCGAAGACCGCATTTCTGTTCTCGATAACACAATCTGAGCGTCTTCAGTGCAACGTCCGTTAGCGCACTATGGACATATTCTCATCAGCCCACCTTCAATGATCCTAGGATGAACTCTCACGAATTAGTCCTGGTCATCACCTGTGTCCATACGACTAACGTTAAAGTACGATACTAACTTAAGGCAAACGTGATAGTTCGACTTTGGTTTTCAGCAGCCAACAATAGGCTACTCACGTGGAGTGTGAAAGGCGTACCCATAGTAAGCATATGGTGAAAGCCTCATTTGGTTAACCAACAATGCAAATTCAAGAGGACTGTCCAAGCTCCTTTTTCCTTAGGCTACCTGAAGTATCGCGTACGATGCATCGTTCTTTGAAGAGGTCACCAAGCGCGAGCATTCAGTTACAGATAGGTCAGTGCAATGATAAGTGGATTCAGGCTAACAATGAACAAAAGACGAAGAGATCTGAATAAAATAGGTCCGTAGACAAATGTGATTAAAGAAGTAATTCCAACTATCCAACTAGTTGTACAATGGTATTATACTGCTGCGCATGAGCAGAAAATAAGCACCGTTTGTAGTTTGCCGATAGTATAGGAAATCTTGAGAATCATGTCACATTTTCACTTTTTTAACAACTAAAATGCATGTTAACTTTCGCACCTTAATAGAACAACACAAGTGTAGTCTACCAAACTCCACGTTACTTCTTTTAAAATGTGCTGAAACATACTGCATCAGCTCAAATAACCGGAAATTGCATCAACGTAATTAAGAAATCATACCTAGCAGTGTTACACACACAAACAAGTGATGAATAAGTAGCAGATTACTCCGGCGTCAAGGTCATCAAAATATTCCGTTTACATGACTATTGGTTTTGTTTGTGTAGGGATGATACGTTCTCCGCATTGCAAGCAAAGCGCGATAAAAAAAAAAGGAACGGCCGTGTAATTCGAGGGTAAAGAGTCGTCTACGACATGGCCTTCGCTGACTTCATTTTCTAAACGTTTGCACATGAAAAAGATGCGTTAAAAATAAAACGACAATATTCATGTAAATAAGTTCGATTATTCATCGCAACGTCATCAGCCAGAGGAACAGCAGGTCATAAGGCCCACAGTCCCGAGAAAAACAAGCACTTATGGTTCTTAACTTATCAGTAGCTTTATGTGCCACTCGATATTTAGTTTCCGGTTGACCAAACCAGTTCGATTCCACAGAAAAGTCAGTGAAATGTTTAACTGTTGATCAAACCTAATCATTCTGAACCGGATTTTTCGTTCGTATGATTGATTTAAAATTAAGCATAGGTATACGAGACACTTAATGAACACCACTGTGGCTGAGCAAAAAATCCACATAATCTAAACCGGCTGGTCTACAACAACTTGATGAAAGTAAGCACGTTCATGGGCGGGAAACAGTTTTGGCGATCTTGGTATGTGTATGTGTGTGTGTCTGTGTGTGCAATAGAGCTGGGGAATAGCAGCCGAACTATTACGAGGAAATCAGTGGTGGACAACAGGACACTGGTAGATGAATACCCCATGCGAGGACCACCGGGCGATCTTTAGTCGATCAAAAACAAGCGTGCGACCGACATTTTCACCTCGCAAAAATCAATGAGCATAAATTTAGATTCCTGAAGCGTGCACACACACACGGCAGAAAGTCCAGTGTCGAGAAATACGGTGGGAACTGCGTGGGCGTGCAGACAGTCAACCAGACTAAGAATAGTCATTTAAGTGGATAAGTAGATATGTTGGGCAGCATGCTAACACTCATCCTGCAATGGCAATCGTCAGAAGCGAGGAAACTATGCAC
The DNA here is from genome assembly GCA_008508345.1 of Paragonimus westermani. NCBI lineage: Eukaryota > Metazoa > Platyhelminthes > Trematoda > Plagiorchiida > Troglotrematidae > Paragonimus > Paragonimus westermani. The sequence goes on from QNGE01002197.1 coordinate 74,065, forward strand.
GAAGTTGCCCAAGAGCGAGGAAATAGTGGAACATACGACGTTTCACGTATTGAGGAAGATCTGACGTTGATCCAGAAATATAGGGTGCCGCATTGTGCTAGATTGAATGAGATGAAAAACATGGTCGCCGAGGGAGCCACAAATATACAAAGGTTTTCCCCATTCGGCAATGACGGATGCAGAAACAGTTGCGGAACGAACGGGAAATGCAAGAAGCACATGCCTTCATCATCATAGACAACAATACATCAGTGGTTCACACTGATGCTTAACTGCCACACAACAAGCAAGAAAAAACAAATTCCATATGGGAAAAGGGTAGGAAAAAGAAGGGGACGGAAAGAGACCTAACTACTGAAAATGACTACGTCCATATTCAAACATTCAACATCAAGGTGCCTACACCTTGCAAACAAACAACCGAGCTGCAAGTGAGAGTAAGACATCATCAGCAAAACACCTAGCTTCATTACGGCTTAGGCCGCTCCTCGTCATTAAGTGGTATATTGTAGAGCAGACACCATGCAGGTGCATGTTCTAAACCTAAACCAGTCAACATAAAGGCAGTATATTTGTGACGCTAAAGGTAAGTGCGAATTACGAAGGTGTATTCATTTCCCGGTAGTGTAATCAGATAATGTCAGCGTACAATTTAAGTCCTCGTGCGGAGTATGAAAACAAGTTTCACTATCGGCCGCTAGCCCTCGGGATACGAAGTTGAATGTGGTGCTTCTTGTCGTGCACATTTGAAAGAACTAAACAGTCCTCGGTGGCCACAGGTCACGGCGATATGAAGTAGGACGACGAAAGTCGATGAGGAGACTACATAAGCTGCCTAGTGTTTTTTCAACATGACTTTGTAACGTCACGTAACAGTTCAAAAAGAATGTGGGAAAACTAGAAAACAGCATGACGTGTCTGAAGTTCTATGAAGAATTTGTTAGTTTACGGTCAGGCTTTCAACAACCTGCAGGTCTGTTGTATTTATGACCGCAGTCTATGATTAGTCAGCATTCAGAGAAAAAACTACCGTGAAAACACACCGCTGTGGAAAAGGTTTTTAAATTTTCTATTTGCACTCATTGATGTGCTGCCTTTCGATAACAATCAACTGTTATCAATTGTCGCTCATGGTGTCCAAATTTGATATGTATTATTGGAGTTTAAGAGGGGTTTCAGGAACGAAGTATTATTTCATACCCTCAAATTGGAACAGTCAGCATCAACGACTCATGAAACGTTAATTACGATGAAGTCGGTAAGATCACAAGTTCGTTACTCAGGTACACACTGATCGAGCGGACATCAGACAGGGTTCGGTTCACTCCAGAAGGTGGGAACCGGTAGAATGAACTGGAAGAAAATAAGGTATTAATTGGGTAACATTATTATCAGCACAAAAGTAGGGCACATCAAAATGGTGACAAACAGTGTCAAGAACAAAATAGACCGTAAAAAAGAAGGCAATGAAAAAAAGAACTCCAAGATATATGAAGCAGTCATTGGGAAGCGGCTAGTGTACGTAACTCATCCATTATTATCAGTTCACACAATTACGCATTATTCAAGTCTGCTACACAGGGATGCTTAGGAAGGCGGGTGCCGATGACAACACACTACCTTAAGCATCTTCAAAAATGTACAGCGAATGAGCCCGCAAGAGTGCAGCGACGCATGTGTGTTAAGAACTGTCATCATCATCATCATAGACAACAATACATCAGTGGTTCACACTGATGCTTAACTGCCACACAACAAGCAAGAAAAAACAAATTCCATATGGGAAAAGGGTGGGAAAAAGAAGGGGACGGAAAGAGACCTAACTACTGAAAATGACTACGTCCATATTCAAACATTCAACATCAAGGTGCCTACACCTTGCAAACAACAAACCGAGCTGCAAGTGAGAGTAAGACATCATCAGCAAAACACCTAGCTTCATTACGGCTTAGGCCGCTCCTCGTCATTAAGTGCACTCACTTCACAGACAACTCGGTCAAACAACAACAACATTCATGACATTGAGCTCGATTAGCCGCAATCTCTGTGAGTCGCGAGGGAGACGAACTCGATCTACAGTGACCAACCACCATTTGCTGAACGACTTCATTTCCCTCGGCCAAGTCATTATCTGTCCACCTCGCACCTTACACCAGTCAGTCGCAGTGTCAGCGAATAGTGCTCGGTGTGGAAGACGACTAACTGGCATTCTTAATACATGACCTAACCATCTAAGCCTGTGTAAACGTAGAGATTGGACAAGAGAACTCG